>JAKCPI010013619.1:0-62647 GCA_023213315.1 Euborellia annulipes
CCCAAGTAATTAGATTGTGATATGGGATTTTTATTTTAATGGCTGTCTTTTAAAAGAGGGATGTATTGGTTTTGGGAAATTTTGTTGGATTATAGTGTCCTCTGGATAAATTTTCTCTCATCCAACCATTTGAAAATATAAGAAAATTTAATCGATTTTTATCTGGAAGTTTACTGGTAGATCCTGCAGGTCTTGTAGGAGTATTCAAAAAAAATAAATTCTATAATTGATTGCTTAGCGCCTTTATTCTGTACAGTTATTGACAGTTTCAGAGTTCTAATTGCCTTAGTATTTAAAAAGGTTTTTTCACTTATAATTAGCTATCTGAGGTATAAGGAAAGTTTTGAAGTTAGCAACTTAATAAAGGCATCATTTATAAAATTTATTAAAAATTAAAAAAAAATAATAAAAAAAAATAATAAATAATTTCGGTCAGAGGTCCTCCTCTTGTGGGTACGTGAATGGCGACCACGAGCTCCCCGAGCTTTGTCCTTTATGTCTGTCTCTTCTTTCTATATTTTCACAGCTGTCAGACCGTGTGATGGGCCGGCCTGTTCTATCCTTTCCGGCCGCAAAAACTAATGAGAGGGGATTGGAGGGAAAAAGCCGCCAACCCCGCAACTGCGGGAATAACTCGAGAAAAGAAGAAGATTAAAAATTAAAATAATTAATTACTTTTTTAAAATCAATCTGGGGTCTTATTTAATCATATGATTAGCTTAACTAAATGTGAAAAAAATGTTTCGAAAGTCATAGTCAACTAGCTTATCCGAGGGATAACTAGTTTATTAGATGTGAAGCAACCAGCCCTAATTAACGATTAGTTTTATCTTTGATAACTACTAAATACCATGGCGAACATAAATATTTGCACCCTAACAGGTTTGAAAGACGCCTACTAGTTAGGCAGCCCAATTGACTCACCGCTACATATGCAGTGTCTGTGTGAATTTACCTGAGCTAGGTATTATTAATCAAATTAATAGAATTTCAACTTTTTTATTAATTTTATCTTATCATTGAAATGTTATACTCTTTCTTATTTATTATGGTGCACAAAATATGCTTAGTTTACGAGATATAAGCCAAAAACTGAAAGAAAGTACACATATTTTGAGGTTTTTTTTATTTTCTCCAATCCCTGTAGGCCCTTGGAATTAAAAAAAAGCAAACATTAAAAGCTAAAAATTGAAATTTAAGTTTTTTTCGGTGTCTAGAAGAGGAATTCGCAAATGTTTTATTTAAAATTTATCTATGGCCCAAAGGGATGGTTTATGGTCTATCCAAAAAGACCCTCAGCGTATTTCAAACCTGTTAGGGTGCAAATGTTTATGTTCGCCATGGTACGTAGATTATTAAAGGTTTCATCTCAGAGTACAGTAATATAAAAATAAGTTTTCAATTGTTTCCTTAACAGCTCTGACTTAAAATAAATTATATAAACAAACCAAACGAGGTTTTAAAAGAAAAAAAAAAAAAAAAAAATGAAATGTGTTGTTGTTATTACGAAGTGTTAAAAATTAATTTATTCTCTTGTGTTTTGTTTTCTCTTACAATTTGTTAGTCGCATTACAATTTGCAGTCCGTCAATCTTCATTTGCCTTGTATTATGTATGCATAAGTTCCTATTAAATCATGACTAATTAATAAGTTTGTTTTTACTTGTTATTCAACTCAGAGTGATAGTTAATACAATATTAGTTCTTGGGAATAACGTTTTTAGGTAATTTTTGCTTGATTGATCGCAATTCTCAGAGGTCAGACATTTTAACGCGTTATTTAAATGCAAGTCTTGATTCTTGTAAAGGAATTCATTTTGTTTTGCAAAAATAAAAAAGTCAATATCCCTTTGACCGTTTCTAATGATGATTAGTCGCTTTGTTTCGGCCTGAAAATCTCAGTTGTCCTTAATATTTGGTCGTCCAATTCTAATTCGGGAGTGACGTAAGCAAATTTTTTAGAATTTAATTGACGTCATCTTGGCTACAAATGGGGCCGGCCCTCCTCCCCCAACCGCCGACTTTGTCATTAATTATTTAAGAAGACAGTGCTGAGAAGCCTACTATTGAGAGTTATGGTTTCATAATTCTAAATCAAGTCAGTCCTCCGATGGTTCTATTGCGACGTATCTAGGAAGTTGAGGTTCACATATGAAGTGATCGTGTGTGGGTCATGCCGCGTGGGCACCCGACAACCACAAATCGTTCGATGTCTCATCAAACAAATGTCTTTCGGTCTATAATTTATTTGGTTATTAATTCTTGTCTTTTTTTTAAACCCTATTCGGCTATAGAGGTCATTTATTAATTTATTTATATAATTTAAATACAAAATACCAATGGCTACCGGGGGACGTTCCACATGGTGATTGCTCGGGTTTGAACTTTCACCGTACTTGGCAACGCTTAACCGTAACGATTGTGGTAACTGTTGCTCTTCTCCGGACAAAAGAGCAAAACGTTTTGCTCAATGCCAACTCACACCAATTAGGCAAAATGTTTTGCCATTGAGCGTTGGCATTAAGCAAAATATTTTGTCATTAGATGATAAATAAAATAGAAGACATATGTCGGCCCGAATTATTTTATTTTTTCTTTGTCAACGTTTCGAAGACTAAAAGTCAACCATCTTCAAGACAGGGGTTGTTAAAAAATGTCACTGCCTCCTTCAGTTGTTGAGGTGGATATAGTATACCCAACAATAGACCAAATACCCAGATTATGTGGTGAGAAGGGCGGGATCAGGGGGGTTTTTCCGGGGGGGGTTTGTTGGGCTGTCTCTTCGCCCCACACACTTTTTTTTTTATTTTCGCCAATTTAAAAGCGCATTTTTTAATTTTTTTCCAAAATATAAATACACATCAAATTTTTAAGTATTAATTTTAAATATTTTATTTTAAAAAAATTTTTTTTTAAAAAAAAAATTTTTTTTTTTTTTTGTGTGGAAGTTTGTCATTTCCCCTTTTCCCCCTTCGCCGCCCCGGTGGTGAGCCACCATTAGAGTAATTTATTAATACTCTCAGGGATAAGCGGAAGTTGGTCTTTTATAGGATATACTAATATTCTACCCTGAAGAAGGCAGTAAAATTTTGAACAACTCGATGGGTTAACTTAGTTATTGTTGAATTCAGGAGATGAAAGAAGCAGTATTAAAAACTTCCTGTACTACTGTTAGTTATTGTTATTGTCGTCTAGCAACAAAAATTTTATTAAAAACTATCTAAAACTTTACTTAGGCTCTATTAAATCTCTTTCTTTTCTCCATATACACTGCAAGTGTGCTTGGCCTAAAGAAATGATAAGAAAAATTTCCATTTTACTTTTAATTATTCTTATCTTTTGATCTTTTTATTTTTTTCGTAACTTTTTCAATTGGCTTTTTCATTTGAAAAAAAAGTAAAAAAAAAAAAAAAAAAAAAACCTATAAAACAAAAGAGTCTTTTTAACTAGATTATTCAAAAGAAAGTAAATATTTTTTTTCCATATCAGATGGGCGGACAAGGGTCCTTTCTCCAGCACGAAAAATGGAATTTTGATAAGCGCCTGTTGGGACGAGATTGGCGTCCGTAGAGCAGATAAAGCAAAAAGTGAAGAGAGAGAGAGAAAGAAACCACCCTCCTCCCCCCACATCGCCCACCTCTTGAGTTCTTTGGCATGCCACCCCCACTCCAAATCATCTTCTTTAGAAAGGCCTCACCCCCTCAATAAATCAGAATACACCTTACATTCTTAGAAGTGTTTTCGATTTACCCAACCTTGATTCACTCATTCGCCATTTTATTTAGATATAATCAAATTTTAAATTAGATTTCTCTATTTGCAAAGTGAAAGTTTGATCTAATACTCTTATTCGGGGCGGGGGGGGATAAAGAAGGGTGTGAATGGGATTTCCTTATAAATCGCCTAGAATTGCAAAAAAACAGCATCGACCACCCATCCAGGGGTTGAGCCCTGATTGCCATTGCTTGTTTACAATGTTCTTGATAGCTGCTATTCTTTCTTCTTGCCACTGCGTTGCATTAAAAAAAATATGATTTTGTTTGTTAATTTGCTAATAGATATTCCCATTCAATACGTTTCAAATTTTGTTTGTCATCATCGGGAGTATAATCACATATGTGTTTATTAAAGCTCTTGTGGTTTGAATTATTATTATTATTAGGCGAATTTTTAATTGTTTATTTTTGTTATTAATTATTTATTAAAAATATAAATACTGTACATCGTTTCGACTGCTTATTCTGCAGTTGTTCTCAAGTACTGTGCACTTCAAGTGAAAAGCAGTCGAAACGTTGTACAGTATTTATATTTTTTAATAAATAATTAATAACAAAAATGTGGTCTATAATTATAATCACATACTCTTCTTTAATTGTAAATGATGATTGGGAAAGCCTGGTGTTGATAGTTGAACGATAAATGATTACGCTGTAAAAAAGATGTTTTTACTTGAATCTTTCTCAGTAAATTTATTTCAAAATAAACTACATAAATCTAATTCTAATTATTTTAATAAATATTTTTACTAAATTTTAAGTGAAAAATATTGGTCGGAGAGCTGGCGACATCTTATAATTTACCCCTCAGTAATAATGATTATAAATTTTCAAAAGCAGAGAGTTGACTCGAATTTAGCCACCCTTTCGTATTTAAATTGATATCCATCAAACTAATGGGTTATGATAATTTCCGTTTGTCCTTTCAAATAAATCATTCAATTTTTATTTTTTAATAGCATAGTGTTAAAAATTGTTTGATTGAATAAATTTTCAGAGGAAAAAAAGGCGACCAATCAAATTAACATCTTTATTATATCACTTCAATGCTCAGGGGTGGCGACCACAAGCTACCGGAGCTGGGACTGGCAGTCCTGTTCTTTTCATGTCTGTCCCTTCTATATTTTCATCATGCGTCAGCCCGAGCGACGGGCCAGCCTGTTCTATTTCTCCGGTCGCGAAAAACACATTCCGCCGACCCCGCACTGCGGGAATAAGGCTAGGAAAGAAGAAGAAGATTATTATATCACTTCAAAAATTCATCAAGTCAATAACTTTCTACAAATTAACTCCTTCAAAAACTAAAAAATGAAAAAAATATACATTTTGAGTGTCTAATTTTCCAAACTAATACAAGATATTTTTTTATGATACTAACTTTTTTTAAAATTTTAATTTCTCAAGATCAGCGTTTCTCAAACTTTTTTGGCCCGCGGACCAGTAAAATTTGTAAAAAAAAAAAAATTCGCGGACCAGTGATATTTTATTAACAACAAAATTTTACTAGGTATTAAAGAACTATCTTCCTTTGTCCCCATGACCTCCTGGGATTTGAACAAGCTCCCTGCGTCTATCTTCCCCAAAACCTACAATCTTCAGACTTTCAAGTCTAATCTCTAATTCTCTCTAATTATTGCACCAACTAAAATATAAACATCTCTCTTATCTTTTTTGTTTTAAGTAATGTTTTTTGATAACGAGACTAGGTTAATTAAGAATTACTCAGGATTCTCTAAACAACCAACCTGTTGAGATAAAAAAAAAATTTAACGCGAAACTTTGATTATTCCCCACCCCAATCCAATTACACATTGTTCATTCCAAAAAAAAAAATTAATTTTAATACAACACCTCCGATGTGAAAGGGCAGGGGTGTAAATATAAAAAAAAGCCCTCTGCTTCGAGTTAAATATTAAACAGGCGCTCATTTGCATCTGTGTGTGAGTCACTGGACCAAAACGGCAATTGACTCCAGAGGCGGAGATGACCTGTTGGCAATCATGCTGATGCTGATGATGATGATGACCTACGACCTGGGAGCACCCCCAGTGGGGGAAAAAAGCTTTGTATGCTGTTTGTCTTTAGAGAGTCAATTTTGAAAATGAAAAACAAGTCAAATGCAATCAACAAACGAAACGGCAGCGAGTGCGCATTTAATTGCGACTCGAGGTCTAGGCCTGAAGCAAGCGGGAAGGGAGATTAAAGAAAAAAGAATGGATAAATATTACCCTCGAATATAATAATCCTCCAGAATATTTATTTATTCTTTAAGGAATATTTTGCGTCTCAGGGGGAAGTTTTATTAATAAGATTTTTTTTTTTTTTTTTGTAAAGGTGAAACTCTTGCTTGGTGATTCAAGCGACAGTCGTTCGTTTCCTCTTATTATTAGGCATCGGATTTTTAGGTAAAATAAAAGTAAGAAATGCACAAAATAAAAAATGATTTCATGCAAATTTTTGTCATGATCGCAATACTTTCTCTCTATACCTATATATGGACCCTGTTATGCAATGGTGTGTCAAAGACCAAACATCGAGTTTTGAGAAAATCAACATTAAAGTTTTTTGCTTTCATTGGATTATATATATAAAATAATTTTTCTTGTCAATTGTGCAAGTAACATTAAATATAAATTTTTTTAGGACATATTTCATAAAAAAATACTATTAATTAAAGCATTTGAAACAATATTCCGTGCTTAACTCAATTTTGAATTTTTTGGTCTTTGACACACCATTGCATAACAGGGTCCATATAGGGCAAGAGAAAGTAAAAATATCTAAATGAGGTCTCATTTTCAATGAACAATTTTAAGAAAATTTACTAAAGTTAAAAAAAAAAATTATTTTACGCATCACTCAAGAAATAAGCGATTTATTTATTCTGTATTTGTTTTGAGGAAGGGATTCGAAATATAAATTTTCATAGCATCTAGAAATTCTCGGTGTCGTTAAGCCAAAGAAAAAGAAAAATAGTTTCAATATAAATTAAAAGAAAACCCAGAGGAAGTGGAGAGAAAATCATTTATTTATCTCAGAATACTTCACTTCATTTGGAAGCTTAATAAAAAACGCATTTTATCTAAAACGCCCTCAAGTCATTTTATGACAAAATCAAATCAATTTAATATCAATCGAAAATTATTTATTTGTTATTGCCGCGAACCTCCCCTAAAGCATCCTTTCGTTTAACGCGCACATTTGAACAATTTCCATTATTAAATTTTTTCAATTATTATGAACGTCAGTTTATTTATTATTAGTCAACTCAAAGAGAAAGAAAATCAAGTGTTGGAATTGAGAATTATTCGCCCTGATAATATACATTTATATTAAAGCGGAGTCAAAAAAAATCCTAGTCATATGCAGCCAAAATTATTGTGACGTTTCGGCCTTCTTAAGAGCCGGAGGCGAGAATAAATGACAATTTTAATTGCAAAATTAAAATTGTCATTTATATTATGTATATTTTAATTGCAAAATTAAAAATCTGGTGTGACTGGCGCACAGCACACAACTTTCTCTTACCCTTCGGTAAGAGAAAGTTGTGCACCGTGCTGGTCACACCAGATTTTTTGTGTCGAGATATATTTAGTTTCCGATAGCACCTTAGTTTCAAACTTGCATTTTAAATGTTGACTGCTTCAAATAAACTATGGTTATTTTTCAAAATTTTAATCTCATATTTGGACATTTTATACACAATATAGAATCGTAAATAAATACAAAATTTCATAAGAATTGGAAAAAAAAATTTTAAATGCCTAAAAAGTTCTAAAGGGGACCCCCTTTTGAATCGAAATTAACATACAAATCCCTATAGGAAATTAACATTGTTCCTTGCGAAGATAAGGTGGAAAGGGAATTTAAAAGAGTAGAGAGAGACGATAATGTTTGCAAGTGAGAGAGAGACATATATGTTTTCTTTGAAACAATTAAAGACACAAATAAATTTAAAAAAAATGGGAATTTAAATAATAATTGATTTTTAATCTAATAAAAAGAAAAAGATTTAAATTCCGTTACCATGGCAACCATTTCTATCTTTCCTATGAAGAACAAGAGTAAAGTGGTCTTCAGAAGATTTCAACGGCAAAATGAGAATATACATTTTAAAGAGCATCTAAAAAATAATTGATTTTTGAATTTTAAAAAAAATCCTTGGAGGGAATTTTGAGAAAATCGAAAAAAACTGAAAAAGTACATCAGTAAAGTACTAGTACTTTTTGGCCGATTTTGTTCAAAAGCTTATTTTGAGCGTGTGGGAAGGTACCTAAGTTAAATATAAAATTTCAATCCGGTAGCTCAATTCCTTCATGCTAAAAATCTGTCCACACATACAGACACACGCACACACACACACACACACACACACACACATACATACACACACACACAGACCAATTTGCGGGACCCACTTTTTTGGACTCAGGGGACCTCAAAACATGTATATCCATCAAAATCTCGACATCGAATTTTTGACATGATCGCAATACTTTCTCTCCTATATATTTCATATATAGGCTAAGAGAAAGTAAAGTTGTCATTTATTCTCGCCTCCTGTCCTGATGATGGCCTAGACTAGTGGCCTAAACGTCACAATAAAATAAATAATTTTGGCTGAGTTTGGAAAATTGCTCGCTGTGGATAATATTCGCGCGCTAACCTCGTATACCAAAAGTTGCGGGTTCGGACCCCAGGCAGTCCGATGACTTTATTTAAGCCATTTGAATACCAAATGGCTTAAATAAGAATGACCGGACCCACAATATACCTATATTATAAATAATAACGGTTATCGTTTAAAGTCTTTAATGGCCTAAGTTGCCGAATGTGTCTAGGTGTGTGTGAGTGTGAGTGTGAATGAGAAAAAAGTGTGAGTTTTTTTTTAACTAAAAAAAAAGTACCATGACAATGCGATAATTGATATATCTCATTTTTTTATCTCAATTAATTTAAAAATGGCGGCGATAAAAAAAAGGGAGGGAAATCAAAATTTCTCCTATTTTCAAAACAAATTGACCTATTGTATCTTGTACATTTATTTCTTATAAGTATATAACTCACAGGTATTAATATTTTATTACAAAAACTAAAAAGAGTTAAATAAAATAATATTAAAAACAATGCTTTTATAAATGTACTAAAAAGAGTGAAAAATTATTTAAAAAGCTTATTTTCGCGCTTCAGAGGGAAATCTAACTTAAATGTAAAATTTCAACCTCGTAGCTCATTACCTTCATGTTTTGTTTCGAGAACAAACACACAGACAGACATTTTGCGGGACTGCCCACTCTTGCTCTTTCTCCTATCTTTCCTATGACACGCACCAACGTGTGCGTCAAACAAGGGTCCACTCTTTTGGGCTCAGGGGGCATTAAGACGTATATTTCCAACAAACCTTAATTAATTCATATAGGTAAGAGAAAGTAAAAATACTACAGTAATTGTTTGTAGCTGGGAATCGTAGTTGAGGACCAAAATACTAATTCATCGACGTTTTTAAAGATTAAAAATATTATTTAAATAACAAATAATTCCCTTGAACTTTTCCGATTTCATTTTTTCCCATAAAAGCAGAGAAAGCGAGAAGAGCAGCGAACTGCCATCAAACTACCGGCGGCGTAATTCGTCGAATTTAATCCGACTTAAGTAGAAATTAGGAAATGGAATGATCAAATTTCCCTCATGTTCTTAATTTACACTGACACTAATTTAAATATCTTGTCATTTAACTCGCTTAATATGTGACACTATCCTGCAAATTGTTATTATTTTTGTTTAATTATTATGGGAGTATTTTGAAAGATTCCGGAGCTTTTTTTTAATGTCATTCAACCAGATGTCGTAAGAACACAAAGCATAATAAAAATGAACAAATTTATTTATACTAAATTCAATCCAACTCTAATCGTTGCATGGGGATTGTATGTATTGACGTTTTATGCCCACCGGCGCAAATCATTTGCATTTTTACTTCACTTTGCTGAATCATCATTAATACAGTAATAAATAAATTACCGGAAGATTTATTTCATTGTTTCTGTATAGAGGGTTGAGTTGAAATTACCGGATTGATTCAAATAGAGAACTCAGGTCAAGTGTACTTCTAAAATTCAATTCTCGTATCACTTAAGTTGCATTTGCGACGACGAAGGGCTTTAATATAAAATAACATTTCGGTTTTGTTCTTAACTCTGAATCTCCTTGGATGGTGATCTCGATCTTCCCAAGCTAAGCTTTTTATATCTATCTTCTCCATGGGCGCCGGAACTGGGGGGGGGGGGGGCAAGGGTGCATTGCCCCCCCCTGATTCAAATTCGTTCCGGCGCCCCTGGTCTTCTCTCTTTCTCATTAAGCTTTATTTTAATATTATTATGGGAGTTTTTAATTATAGACCACATTTTGTTATTAATTATTTATTAAAAATATAAATGGATTAATGATACAAAAAGAGGATGCAGCCATAATAAAAAGCATCTGTTTTAGTTAACACTCTTTATTTGGAACGTTTCGGCTATGATTAACAAAGCATCTTCAGCCCTCCAAGCTAGAAATATATACATACATTCATTAAATAATTGTTTTGTTAATAAATGGTCATAATAGTACAATTATATACTCACAGTATATTTTATATTATTAACATATAAAACAGATGTAGTCAAATTAGTTATAATACAGTACATGTGTATTTGGTCGTATGTATATTTAAATTATCATTACCCATAAGAGAGCATGAGAGCAAAGCCTTGAATGCGAAAAAATTTTAACATTTCGATCTATTTAAACAAATAATTCTTTATAATTTTATTTTTATTGATAATTTTTTTTATATTTAAATCACAGCCGATTATAAAAATGTTACTCATTTTATCAATTTTAAATAGATAAAAGCATTCACTGTTATCTTAAAAAAATCTTTATTATTAATATATTATCAATTAATGACCATTGTCACACAACAGAGCGGCATAGAAATTGCTTAAACCTATGCAATCAGTGTGAAAATTAAGAGCCCTTTGACCGTATTTTTTTATATAGGATAGTGGAGAAATCCTATATAAAAAAAAAAAAAAAAAAAAATAAAATAAAAAAATACGGTCAAAGGGCTCTTAATTTTCACACTGATTGCATAGGTTTAAGCAATTTCTATGCCGCTCTGTTGTGTGACAATGGTCATTAATTGATAATATATTAATAATAAAGATTTTTTTAAGATAACAGTGAATGCTTTTTATCTATTTAAAATTGATAAAATGAGTAACATTTTTATAATCGGCTGTGATTTAAATATAAAAAAAATTATCAATAAAAATAAAATTATAAAGAATTATTTGTTTAAATAGATCGAAATGTTAAAATTTTTTTCGCATTCAAGGCTTTGCTCTCATGCTCTCTTGTGGGTAATGATAATTTAAATATACATACGACCAAATACACATGTACTGTATTATAACTAATTTGACTACATCTGTTTTATATGTTAATAATATAAAATATACTGTGAGTATATAATTGTACTATTATGACCATTTATTAACAAAACAATTATTTAATGAATGTATGTATATATTTCTAGCTTGGAGGGCTGAAGATGGCTTTGTTAATCATAGCCGAAACGTTCCAAATAAAGAGTGTTAACTAAAACAGATGCTTTTTATTATTGGCTGCATCCTCTTTTTGTATCATTAATCCAATTATATAACAGCCACAATTCGTTATAAAAATTAAAAATATAAATACTGTACAACGTTTCGACTGCTTATTCTGCAGTCGTTTTCAAGTACTGTGCACTTGTTCTGACTCAAGCGAACTAACCTCTAAGGGACCTTTACATGCATTTTATATACGACGACGTTATTTTAATATTATTTTCTAAGTTTCTTATTGAAGATTTTAAAATTCCACTTTTGGAATAAATTCTTTTTATTTTCTCGTGTATGAATTATATATAGAGAAAGTATTGTAATTGTCAACAGGGATGAACGAGAAACTCTAGGGTAGAACACTCCCGATTTTTCATTTTTGAATGGCCTTAAAATTATTAAGTAGATTAATTTAATCTCCCCTTAATTCCAGTCATATTGCCTTTTATAAAGTACCAATAAACTTAAAGATGGGAATTTAGAAATACCTTCACTTGAATGAAGCCACAAATGAAATATTTAATTTCTTCTCTTTCATTTTAATAAATATTGTAAGTACGATATTTATCCTAATTTCTAAGGATTCCCTTTGAGCGATTATTCTCTTTTTGGGGTTGATATTTTAGAAATTATAGACTACTTATATATAATTAAAGATAAAGATTTAAAAAATCTGGAGTGATCTCTCTTCTACTTTATCTAAAAGACTATTCAGTTTTCAGAAAAAAAAAAACATGTTAAAACTGTTTAAAATAGTAATTCATCATAATATTCGAAAAAAATTACGAATTTTATCCACCCCTGACTGCTTTCTCTATCTTATGTAAATAACCAATAAATATAAATTTTTTGCTTAATAGACCGTAGCAAATAGGCTCCAATATCAAAATGGAAAAGCCTAGTAAGAAAAGGAAGTTTTTGCCAGTTTTTTTTTTTTTTTTTTTCCACTCGTCGATTAAAAGTTAGTATCTAACTTGCTTTCTTACAAAAAACTTTTCGCTATTTTTTGGAAAAGTGCTTATATCTTTTCACGGAGAAAATTCAACTTTCCTTTTGCAAGAATATCAAATTGAATATAATATAATCGTCTTTTAACAAATACTTAACAATGGAGTTAGTTTACGTTCTCGCAGTTAAATCATTTAGTTTGTGGAATGCATAGTAAGCGACCTTTAAAGGCCTTTTTTGTCGCCATCTGTTGTGTTTTGTTCATTCATTCAGGATGAGTTACAATGTCGTGAAATTGATTTTTATTCACTAGTCTTTCCATTCATTGATTGTGTTTAAGTATTTGTTTATGGTTCGACTTTTATTATTTAGTAAATAACCCTTTTTTTATAGTATTCTAAAAATGTATAATCGGTTTGTTAAAAGTTACTATTCTAATCCAGTGCCTGTCTCGATTTGTTTACATTCAAAGAATACATAAAGATTTCTCTATATATTTCCTATGGGAGAAATCGTAACTTTAGGAATTAATAACTCAAAAAGTTATAGGAATTTCGGGATTCGAATATTTTTCCTGGACTCTCAATAATGTCCTCTATAAGACTGCAAAATTTCGTTTCGCAATTTCTACTGGAAGTTGGTCAAACAGAGCGGGTCAGACGGACAGACACATTATAAATATATAGATTCCTCTTAAAATATACATTTAATTATTTTACATCTCATCAATCATTAAGAACTTCCATATTTTATTTTTTTTTTTTGCATTAAGGAACTGCTGCACTCTGGAGGATTAGTATTGAAATTCGGACATGGTTCATTATTACACCGAATAACTACCATAATTTACTATCCAAAAAGGGAAAAATAGGAAAATTGTTTACTTTTAGACTTGGTTCTATGGCGGGATTTTGATAGAAACATACGTTTTGAGGACCCTTGAGTCCAAAAAAAAGGGGGGGGTCCCGCAAATTGGTCTGTCTGTGAACAAAATATCTCAAGAACGAAAAGATCTAGGAATTTTATATTTAAGTTAGGCACCCCCCTTGCACGTGACACGAAGCTTTTGAATAAAATTGGCCTAAAAGTACTAGTACTTTACTGATGCACTTTTTCAGTTTATTTCGATTTTCTCAAAATTCACTGTAACAATTTTGCTTAAAATTCAATTTTTTTTTTTCTGGCTGCTGACTCTTCCGCATCCTAATGTTCTAAATAAAAATTTTAAATTACCGTATTATTTCTTTCTGTTCGATTATGTTATATTCTACTTAATTTATTTTAACCTTTTGTCTTTAGTTTTGTATTCATTACTTGAAAATTAATTTCTCCTTTTTGTTTTAATTTTTTTTATGGAAGTTAGAGGAAGTTATAATTACAAAATTTCTTTGTCTTATTCACGAATAACCATATCATGTATCATTGAATTAGACATCAAGTTGTATTTCTGAATTAATTCATAAACCGGATCAAACTTTTGAAATATATTCCCATTTATCACGTCTTACACGAAAAATTTCGAAAATATTTTGTTTTCGTTACAATTTGGAAAATTTTCAAAAAAGAAAAACGTCCATTTATATTAAGATAAAAGTGAATCATCAATGACGATTTGTCCAAGTTAATCGACCACCGAGCAAAGCGAGACAAGCAGAGCAGAAGCAGAAAGGGTTAATGGCAATTAGTCGCCAGCAGCGCCTGATTAGCTAGGCACTCCTCCCACCTGGTGACGTCAGAGGCTCGCTTCCCAAACACGGACCAAACGTCAATCTCCTCACCCTCCCTTATTGAAATCACCACCTCTTCGTCGCCGACGTATAAATCAAATCTCAAAAAATAAAAAAAGCAACTGCTCGATACAAGAAGATTAGTAGGGATTAAAACGTTTCGTTTCAAGAGCGAGGGTAGTCGTTTATTTCTCTATAAATCAAATTCTGACTTTTATATAGAAAGATAAAATTGACCAGTGGACACAAATAGAAATATCAATGACCGTCCGAGTGAATAACCCGTAAACAAATATGTCTTCAATGTGCAAACATGCGTAGATTAATTTATGTTTAGCCCTACATAACATGGAACCAGCATCCTTTGTCTTCCTAAAAATGCTTCCGGTCAAAATGCATTTCTATACAAGCTAATAATTAATTTTTCAAATAAAATATAAAATATAATTGAAAAATAAAATTAGTAGCCTTTTAGAGTCTCCATCAAAAATGTCTACAAAATTTTTTGCTTTCGTTCCTCGGCTTCAAATTTGGTTAGTAATTGCGATAGTGAAGCAATAAAACAAATTCAAGTTTTTCGATTGTCATCGGAGTAGAGCAACAGCCATCAAGATCGTTGCAGTAAAGCATTACCAAGCGCGGTGAAACCTCGGGTGGGTGGTCTCGGAGAATCAGCGTGTGGAACGTCCCCCGATAGTCATCTATATAATATCAATGCATTGAACCCCTAAATCAGCGTTTTCCAAACTGTGAGGCGCGCCTCCCTAGGGAGGCTACGGCTAGTAGTCTAAGGGATATTGGCCACCAAGATCAATTTTCCAAATGATTGCTAGTTTTATAAATAAAATAATTTAGATGATTCTGGGACGGAGTTTTTAATTAAAATAATAAATATGAATAAATAAAAAAAATATATTTTTATATAAATTTATATTTTTTAGTATTAAAAATGTTTGTCTTTGTATTATTTTATTAAATGGGTGGGGGGAGCTTTAAAAAAAAAGATCTTACGATTAAATATTTTTAAGGGAGGCGTTGTAACAAAGTTTGGAAACCACTGGCCTAAAGAAAGACTTATTCTAGAAAATTATACTATGTGTATTTTTTCTGACTAGACGCGAAGCTCGCCGCTGTTAATTATTTTCTTTATTAAGATTGGATTAGGGGTTGAAAAATTGAAAAAAATGTTTTTTAAATTTATTTTAGCTAATTCGAAGCCAAATAAATAGAAAACATTTAAAAAATTGGGTTGATTATTATTTTGATTAGGGGATGAAGGGTTGATTATTTAAGAAAGGCCTTGGAATATTCCAAATCACTTGTTGACATTCTTTTCCTTCTCTAAATATAGTTAAATTAGAGTAAAAGGTATTTTTTTTACTTTTAATAAAAAGGGAATTGTTATTTTCATCTATTTTATTTCTATAATGATAAAGAGAGAGACAAATTTCTCGTTCAGTCGAGTTGAGAGCGTGGCCGGACTCCAGGCGCCGATCTGATTTTTATTTGTGTTTAAAGGAGCGTCTTACGATTAAATATTTTTTTAAGGGAGGCGTTGTAACAAAGTTTGGAAACCACTGGCCTAAAGAAAGACTTATTCTAGAAAATTATACTATGTGTATTTTTTTCTGACTAGACGCGAAGCTCGCCGCTGTTAATTATTTTCTTTATTAAGATTGGATTAGGGGTTGAAAAATTGAAAAAAATGTTTTTTTAAATTTATTTTAGCTAATTCGAAGCCAAATAAATAGAAAACATTTAAAAAAATCTGGTGTGACGGCGCATAGCACACAACTTTCTCTTACCTTCGGTAATCGAAAGTTGTGTTCTGTGCTGTCACACCAGATTTTTTGTGTCGACATTATTTAGTTCCCGACATGACAAGTACGGAACATATGAATTCAGATGTAAAATTTATAGAGTATGGGAAAAATATTTATATTTTGTTACCATGGCAACCATTTCTCCTATCTTCCCTATGAAATACAAGAGTAAAGTGGTCTTCAGAAGATTTCAATTGCAAAATGAGAATATACAATTTGAAAGAGCATCTAAAAAATAATTGATTTTTGAGTTAAAAAATCGTTGGAGCAAATTTTGAGAAAATCGAAAAAAACTGAAAAAGTACATCAGTAAGTGCTAGTACTCTTTGGCCGATTTTGAGTTAAAAGCATTTTCCGGTCCCGGGGGTGTTTAACTTAAATATAAAAATTTCAACCTCGAGCTCAATTCCTTCATGTTAAAATTGAACACACACACACACCCCCCACCCCCCACAGACAGACCATGTCGCGAAAACCACTTTTTTGGATTCAGGGGACCTCAAAACGTGAAGATCCATCAAAATCTCGACATCGAATTTTTTGACATGAATCTAATACTTTCTCTCTCTATATATATTACATATATACATAGGTAAGAGAAAGTAAAATTGGGTTGATTATTATTTTGATTAGGGGGATGAAGGGTTGATTATTTAAGAAAGGCCTTGGAATATTCCAAATCACTTGTTGACATTCTTTTCCTTCTCTAAATATAGTTAAATTAGAGTAAAAGGTATTTTTTTTACTTTTAATAAAAAGGGAATTGTTATTTTCATCTATTTTATTTCTATAATGATAAGAGAGAGACAAATTTCTCGTTCAGTCGAGTTGAGAGCGTGGCCGGACTCCAGGCGCCGATCTGATTTTTATTTGTGTTTAAAGTGAACAAAGTGAATAATTATTATAGTGTAACCCACCCTGACCACACCGTCAGCCAACACACCCTCTTGAGAGTCTTATTAAAGGTAATTATTATGCATTTTATCGTTGAAAAAAAAATGATAGAAACAAATAAATTGACTGCGAAAAACGATTCTTTTGAATATGAAATTAAATATTTTGTATTTCACTAAGGGTAGAGAGGGAGAATATAAGCTGTTGAAAGGGGGAGGGAAGTGTAAGTGTCATTGAAAAAAAAATTGGTTTTTTATTTTTTATCTTTTTCTTTTCAACATTCACACACAACTCAGGCCATATAAGACTTTATATGATAATCGTTATTAATTAATAATATACCTATTGGGGGTCCAGGCATTTCAATTTAATCCATTTGGTATCCATTTCGAACTGCCAGGGGTCCGAACCCGCGACGTTCGGTATAGAAGGTAGGCACGCTACCAGCTACACCAAGCCTGAGGGCATTTTAAAAAATCTTTTCTTGCCTATATTTTTGTTAATCAAATTTCCTTAATATACTTTTACTCAGGGGTGGATTAAGGGTTGAAAATTAAAATAAAATAATTAAATAAAATAAAAATTAAAATAATTATTTATAAATGTATTCAAATTATTTTGAGAGTAATTTCGCGGTGAGGGCTCGCATTTCCTTAAGGGGGGGGGGGAGGTATGAAGGCATTAACCAGGGGGGTTAATGCCCCATCCCCTATAATGCACAAAGATATTAATGTTTTTTAATACTTTTACTAAAAAATAAGTGCATTTTGGTTAAAATTTATATTCAATATTTAGCAAATAGTATAGTGGGATAGAAACATTTTAATGTCATTCTAAAATGTCTTATTACTGGGGCGGAATTAATTTTTGAAGATTTCGAAACTCTCATTAACAGATAATAATAACACTGGGTAACTTAGGAACCCATCGAATCCCTTGTAGAATTTTTTAGGGATTTTTTTTCATTAGGTAGAAAATTAAGATATGATTAGTCCACTTAGAATTTTACTGGGGTGAGTTACCGCATCTTTTTGTATATAGAACTAATCTCAATTCGGATTTGAATTTTTACTTTCTCTTACCTATATGTATAAGTTAATATACATACAGTATATATAGAGAGAAAGTATTGGATTCATGTCAAAAATTCGATGTCGAGACTTTGATGGTTTTACGGACCACTGAATCAAAAAAAAAGTGGTTTTCGCGACATGGGCTGTCTGTGTGTCTGTTTGGGTTCAATTTAAAGCATGAAGGAATTGAGCTAGGAGGTTGAAATTTTATATTTAAGTTAGGCACCCCCTAGGGCGTGAAAATAAGATTTGAGAAAAATATTTTTCTTCAGGAATGAAAGTTGGAAAAAATTCTGGTTGGGTTTTCTTTCTTTCATTCCTGATACACTAGTCAAAGGGGAAGCGCGAATATTGGCCATCAGGACCAATTTTCCAAATGATTGCTAGATTTAATATAAATAAGAATTAATAAAAAAAAATATTTTTATATAAATTTATATTTTTTTAGCATTAAAAATTTTTATTTTTGTATTCACTTATTCATATCTGGTCTCCCTCTGGATTTTAATTCAGAGTGACGTTTAGGGAAACTATAATATTTATTTGTATAGCAAAACTATGGCTAATAGAAATTTATGAGTAGTATATTAAAAAAATACTAGGATAGACTCTATAAAAGAAAATACGGTGTGACTGAGCGACCTGTACCACTTCATTCGAAAGTTGTATGATGTGCTGTCACTCTAGATTTTTTTGCGTCTAGATATCATTTGTTACCGATAGTACATTAGAATTCAAGAAGTAAAATTTTATAAACATGGGAAAATATAATAATGGCAGACACACAGACAGTCAGATCATGTTGCGAAAATCACTTTTTTTGGATTTAGGGGACCTCGAAACGTGTATATCCATCAGAATCTCGACATCGAATTTTTGACATTAATTCAATACTTACTTTCCCTTTATATATATTTCATATATGGACCCTGTTACGCATTAGTGTGTCCAGCGCCAGCTACCAAGTTTTGAGAAAATTAACATTATTGTTTTCATTGGATTATATATAATTTTTTTGTCAATTTTGCAAATAACATTAATATAAATTTTTTTAGGATATTTTTTATAAAAATACTATTAATTATTATATAATATAATTAAACAATATTCCGTGCTTAACTTATTTTTAATTTTTTCAGCACTTGACACACTAATGCATAACAGGGTCCATATAGGGTAAGAGAAAGTAAAATAACATCAATAAAGTATCTACTAATACACTCTGGCTAATTTTATGAAAAGCTAATTTTCGCGCCAGGTGGGCACCCAAATTAAATATAAAATTTCAGCCTCATAGCTCAATTCCTCTATGATTTATTTTGAACATACACACAGACCAAAACGTAGATTTTTATCAAATTTTTGACACGATCGCAGTTCCTATATAATAACATATATAGGCCTACGTAAGAGAAAGTAAATAATCTTTCTTTGATAATAGAAATAAACAGAATAAATTAGAGCATCTCAAATGACATTTCGTTACTATTTTACAAACTCAAAGGGGAATTCAAATTTTGCGTAAGCAGCTTCGGGAAGAGGCATCACATTTAATTCCTTTTACTGATAAAGGGCTGTTTATTTATTTATTTATTTTTTTGAATTAAGGTCTTGTTCGTCTTCTGATGCCATTTAGGCTCCATCAGTATTCAGTCAACTGATTGGTATCCAATTCAATTTATTTAGATATTCAAGGATATTTTTTTTAGAAATTCTCCTAAAGCTTTATAGAATTTAAATAAGGAGGCATATTTAAATAAATTCTCATTGGGCTCTTAATAATAGCAGCATTGCATTCACCCTTTCTTTCGGTATAGGTGTTTTTTAAAAGAGGTTTTCGTATTTTCAAAATAAACGACACATTTAATCATACTAATATTAATATTTTTGTAGTATTCTAAATATAAATTTCAAATTTGGATAATACTAATACATTTGAGGAGAAAATATTCCTAAAATAGTTTCAATTTAATAGATGGGGTCAAGGCTCAGATGACAACTCGATTATGTCATAATCGCCATAACACCCAACTGATGGATGGCAAGATGAAAAAAAAATATCATTGGCCAGTCAGCCTTTCTTAATAATGCTTAATTGAAATGGGCATAAACTTTTTATTTTTCCCAAATGAAGGCAGGTCAGTTTTCGCTCAAAGCAAGCAAATCGTGGCTTGTGAGGCTCAAGTCGCTCTTTGAGACCTTCAAATTGAGTAATAAAAAAAAAAAAAAAATTTCTTGCCTGGGATCCGAACTCACATCCTTTGGCTCTTGAAGCTATCAGATAAGATGGGAAATAATCTAAAATCTACCAAATCAAAGTTGAATTAAGAATTTTATCCAGCAGAGTAGAAAACCGTTACTAGTTTTTGTTGAATTATTCTAGTTTTATTTTAATTTTTAACTTTTCAATGATAAAAAAAGATTATTCTATTAAAAAAAGTTTATATGTTTATGTATTTTTCTGGCATAAGATGAAGGTTTATTTTATTTTTTTAACTAAACGCTCGTTTAAATTGGGTGTCCGTAATTAAATTTTTCATTTGCGATGATCTCTTAATCAAGCTCTTGAGCTCTCTCTTTCTAAGAGACGAATTATTATTTGAGGAAGGAGATTTGATCCCAAGGACGGATACATTTAAAATCAATTAACCTCTTCTAGATATTAAATAATAAATTAATTATTACGCGATTCTTTATTTTGAATTGCAACTTTGCTCAGATGATCATCTGATTGTAGAGATGATAGACAGGCCGACATTGATTTTATTAAATGAATTCAGCAGTAAATAGACCAATCTAGAGGATACCAAGTGGCCACTAACTAACTGCTATGACGGACCATTCGACGCTCTGAGTGATTTTTTTTTTTTATTCATGTTATTAACCCGAGTGAATAATAAATCTTTTAATAGAATCATTTTTTTACTTTAATGTTTTGCGCGTCGCCTCATTTCGTTATCTCTCTAAGAGACGCATCTTTTCTGAAGATTTTTAGTTAAGAAAAAAATCTTCTATTTTGCATATAAAGAAATTCAAGGCTATTTTATATTTTCCCACCAGAAGAGTAATTTTTAAAAAATTCGATAACTATTTTGATTCATAAGGAATATGACTGAGTCCCATGGCGTAGCCTTTCCCGCCTCAAGTGATTCATTTAGCCTTTATTTCCGAAGGACCAGAAATTGATGATTTTTAGAAAACGGATTTGAATTTGAAAAGCATTTTAAAAAATCACGATTTGATTAAAAAATTAAAAAATACGAGTCTTCATTTTTTGGATGTATCCAGGGAGAGGCAAGAGGGGCAGCTGCCCCCTTCCAAACTTGAAATAAAAATAAAAACAAAAAGTAAAAATCTGGTGTGACTGGCGCACAGCACACAACTTTCTCTTACCTTCGGTAATCGAAAGTTGTGTTCTGTGCTTGTCACACCAGATTTTTTGTGTCGACATGTATTTAGTTCCCGGCAGTAGGGAATATTTGAATTCAGATGTAAAATTTATAAGTATGGGAAAATATTTATATTTTGTAACCATGGCAACCATTTTTCCTATCTTTCCTATGAAGCACAAGAGTAAAGTGTGCTTCAAACAATTTTGAGGGCAAAACGAGAATATACATTTGAAAGAGCATCTAAAAAATAATTGATTTTTGAATTTTAATCAAAATCGTTAGAGCGAATTTTGAGAAAATCAAAAAAAACTGAAAAAGTACATCAGTAAAGTACTAGTACTCTTTGGCCGATTTTGATTAAAAGCTTATTTTTCCGGTCCCGGGGGTGTTTAACTTAAATATAAAATTTCAACCTCCTAGCTCAATTCCTTCATGCTTAAAATTGAACACACACACACACCCACCCACACACCCACCCACCCACCCACAGACAGACCATGTCGCGAAAACCACTTTTTTGGATTCAGGGGACCTCAAAACGTGAAGATCCATCAAAATCTCGACATCGAATTTTTGACATGAATCCAATACTTTCTCTCTATATATATATTACATATATACATAGGTAAGAGAAAGTAAAAATATAAATAGAAAAATTCACGAGATAAAAACTATGTGACGCCATCCTCTATCTCCAGTTAGCTCTCCATGCATGGGGCGGGATGCGAACCCGCGACCCTTGGTTCAGAAGGCAAGCGGGCTAACCCCTACACCAAGGCCAGAGGGCTTCTACCGCCTTAAGTGTAGGCAACCATTTCACTCATCTGTCTAAATGGTAGCCTAAAATTTGATTTTTTTCTTGCATAAATAAAAGTAACTGTTAAAAGTAAACGCAAATAAGAGAAAGTAAAAATCACGTGTGACTGATCGCACCGTATTTTTGTGTTTAGATATATTCCAATAGATATATTCATTGATAACGGTTATCGTTTAAAGTCTTATGTGGCGACGTTTCGAGCGCTCGTCGCGCTCTTCCTCGGGACAGTCTAAGTATCACTTGTTACAGATGGTAATAATTGGATTGTCATTTGACATCACTTAATAAATTTAATAACATTAATAATGTATCATGTGTTTGTTGAATTATTTAATAAAGATTTTGATATCATACACGGCATGTGTTTAAAAGTGTAAGATTACTTGTACAATGTATGATAACAATTTCACATTCAACAAACATATAATTCATTATTAATGTTGTTGAATGATGTCAAATGACAATCTAATTATTACCATCTGTATCAAGTAATACTTAGACTGTCCCGAGGAAGAGCGCCACGAGCGCTCGAAACGTCAAAAGTATAAATTTGTTTTTTAATTTTCCTTGGCTGACACCATTCCATACATCTATACATAATATCTAATTAGAGGTTAGTTGGCTTGAGTCGGTCAAGCGCACAGTACTTGGAAACGGCAGCAGAATACGTAGTCGAAACGTTGTTCAGCATTTATATATTTGATGAATAATTAATACAAAATGTGGTCTATAGTTAAAATCTCCCTTAATATGTTAGGTTGATTTGCTTTGTCTATTGTCCTCATATTCGTCACTGGTTACCTAATCCTGTGTCCAGCCTAACACTTGCTAGGGAGGATGTAGTTTGAAGAGAGTCGCTTTCATTAAATCATTTTATTTTATTATACGTCATAGAAGAATAATTGAATTAATTAATAAATTTCTTGGATTTCCCTCACGGACAAATGAAACCGAAAGGCTTTATGTTAATATAATACCTACGTAGATATTTGTTTTATTGAATGGTTCTTTAATTAATATAATGAAAGATTCTATTATTCATTCATAATCCTCTAAAAAAATTATATTGTAAATAAGGATGGATAAAGATAAAGGATTCGATTGTTTTCTGCTTGCTTTTAGATGATGACGAAAATCCAATTAATAAAATTAAACGAGTATTAAGGTATAATATTTACTCTTAAGTAAGAGAGAGAGGCTCCTCGCATTTTTGCAAGGATAAACAAATAACGATTAGAAACTTTTCAAAATCTAAGACTAGCTAAAATTGTTTAATAAGTTTGCCAAAACTTTATTTTCTGATTGCTTTGTAAGTTTGATAGAATTCACGAATCTCATTTTCTGTATGATATTCAATATTGAAGTATATTAGAAGGTTTCTTTGTGAGGAATTAATTATTTTGATAGATTTTAACCCTGGGAGTCTCTCGAAAACTCCACAGGTTTCAATCGATGAAGGAATTCTTCATGTATTAAATTTCATTTGGCTCCTAGCAATGATGCTATGCAAACTAATCATCATCAACAGCACTTTGGCTATTATAACATCAGCCAGCTTTTGACGGCAAAGATTTTTCAAATCAAACTAATTAATTAAGAAATAGAACACATTTAACGTGAAAGGGGATGCGAAATAATTAAAAGAACGCGAAGAGGTCAAAAA
This sequence comes from Euborellia annulipes, assembly GCA_023213315.1. NCBI lineage: Eukaryota > Metazoa > Arthropoda > Insecta > Dermaptera > Anisolabididae > Euborellia > Euborellia annulipes. The sequence goes on from JAKCPI010013619.1 coordinate 23,762, forward strand.
AAAATAAATAAATAATAAAAAATAAGTTCGGATGTTCTGTTAATAAATTTTTTGTTTGGACGAGAGGAAATATTTAGTTAGTATTTATTATACTCTCCAAAACCTCTTCTATTTATTTTCTCTTACCCATATATGTAATATATAATTGTAGAGAAAGTTTTGGTTTCAATTAGATGTCGAGATTTTGATGGATATACAGGTTTTGAGGTCTGAGTTTAAAAAATCATGGTGTGACTGTGCACAGCACACAACTTTTCTTACCTTCGGTAATCGAAAGTTGTGTTCTGTGCTTGTCACCCAGATTTTTTGTGTCGACATATATTTAGTTCCCGACAGTACGGAACATTTGAATTCAGATGTAAAATTTATAAGTATGGGAAAATATTTATATTTTGTTACCATGGCACCATTTCTCCTATCTTCCCTATGAAATACAAGAGTAAAGTGGTCTTCAGAAGATTTCAATTGCAAAATGAGAATATACATTTTAAAGAGCATCTAAAAATAATTGATTTTTGAATTTTAAAAAAAATCGTTGGAGCAAATTTTGAGAAAATCGAAAAAAACTGAAAAAGTACATCAGTAAAGTACTAGTAGGGAGACCGGGGCAGGTTGGCCCACGGGGCAGGTCGGCCCAGTCACGATATTTCGCAGAATAATTGGACGATTGTGATACGGATCAGAATGAAGGTTAATAGCACTGCCACACACCTTCCGCCAAAACAACTATAGCGATCGGAGTAAATTCGCATGAGCTAGGATCATTTATTCGTTTTTTGCACCTTGGAGTAAATTTTCATTAGTTGAATAAAATTGTTTTATCTACTTTTTGGTTACTTCGAGGATAAAAAGTGAGCATGATGTTTAAAGGTTAGAGTATAAGGATTATTTCTCCATGGCATATTAATTAAAAAACATCAACGGGATTTGTGGGGACAAAAATTGTTTCAAATATGACGATGGGGCAGGTTGGCCCAAAAATGACGGGGCAGGTTGGCCCACTCGATTTTTGTCCTTGTATGAAGGAAATCGTTAAATCCTGTTTTATCTTTTCAATTTTAGTGGCAATGAATGATGTAAAAGTAACAATAAATATCGATGTTATACTGGCCGTCATTGAGAGTTTATTGGAGGAAATTTTGATATAAATGAGATGTGTGTTTGTTTTTGGGAAATTGATATCAGATATATGAATATGTTCTTATTGTTTTCTAAAACGTTCTAGTTCTTTGAATATCTGTGGTTCGGGAAGATATGAAGTGTTTCCGCTTTTTTCTTTTTTTAAACATTCACACTTTTTTCCCATTCACACACATTACACAGTCTTTTAGGTAACTCCGCCATATAAGACTTTTACGATAACGTTGTATTAATAATTATATATTTTGGGGGTCCAGGCTTTTATTTAAGCCATTTGGTATCCAAATGGTTAGCACGATAACCTCTACATGAAGCCCCGAGGGTTAAGAGATTTTTCAAAGAGAAATTGAGGTTGGGAGAGAAAAGTTGGGACCCTTGTTGGGATACTATTTTTGCCAACTTGCCAAGCCCAAGTAAGGTGTCTGCAATCTCTTCATAGCATTCTGACTCTCATCTCCAACCTCTGGACCAGGTTATAACAGTGATTCGTAAATAAAAGAAAAACTGAAAAAGGAAAAGTTGTTGAAGTCACGATATACTTTTTTTGATTTAGTACTACTTATTACTGAAACTGTTGCAATAACCAATTATAATTTAAAATAAACTTTGTGTGTTAAAATTAGGTTGTTTTAAATTATTTTCTTGTTTTATTCATATAAAAATAACAAATGCCTTGAACCTGCCGTCGCCAACTCCGACAGGGGCAGGTTGGCCCCTCGAAATATTTTAGGAAATAATTATTTTTTTTAATTTTAACATCAATTTAGGAGACTTTTACGATGACCATTTGTAGCTTAAGGTTACACCAACATTTTAAAATGAAAACATAAGCGTGAATGATTAAATAAAAAATTTTATAAAAGAAATAAAAATTAGTGGGCCAACTGCCCCTCTCCCTACTCTTTAGACACCCTCTGGAGCAGTTATTTAACTTTTCTTGGGAAGGGGGGAAACATTTTTTTTCTAAAATTTATTAAAATGGGTACTAAATTTGTAAAAATATTTAATTTAATTAATTGTTTAATTTTGTCAGTTTTATACTCGTAGGTGTATTTTGAGTATTTTATTTAGAATATTATAAAATTTTATAAAAATAGATTGGGGGGGCAAACCCCCTCTGCCCCCCTCCAAAGGCGCCACTGCTGGAGCGTGAAAAAAGCCTTAGATCAAAATCGGCCAAAAAGTACTTGTACTTTACTGATGTACTTTTTCAGTTTTTTTTTTTTTTTTTTCGATTTTCTTAAAATTACCTCCAACGGTTTTGATTAAAATTCATAAATCAATTATTTTTTAGATGCTCTTTAAAATATATATTCTGATTATCCCCTTGAAATATTTTGAAGCACAGTTTACTCTTGAAGTTCATATGAAAGAAAGGAGAAATGGTTGCCATGATTTCAAAATATAAATGTTTTTCTATGTTTACATTTAGAATTCAAATGTACCTTACTGTCGGAAACTAAATATTAGGGTCCGACCGAAACAAGATTTTCAGCCGAAACCGAAACCGAATATTCGGCTCAACCTTAGTTTCGGCCGAAACCGTAACCGAAACCGAAACTTGTATTTCCTATAAAAAATTTTTTTCATTTTACCTTTTTTTTTTGAATTTTTTTCCCTCCCGTGAAAATCATTTTACCTTTTTTTAGGGAGACTGAAATTTTTTCTCCCTCAAGAGCAAATTATTTGACCTTTTTTTTTTTTGCATGCGAGTCTCATCCCATTTTTTCAGACTCAGGTTTCGGCCGGCCGAAAGGTTCGGCCACTTTTTGGCCGAAACCGAAACTACGACCGAAACCATGATTTTTGGCCGAAACTGGCCGAAACCGTAACCGAAACCGAATATTCGGTCGGTTCCTACTAAATATATGTCGACACAAAAAATCTAGTGTGATCAAGCACAGTACACAACTTTCGATTACTAAAGGTAAGAGAAAGTTGATTGGTGTGCCATCAGTCACGCCAGATTTTTATAAGATTGGGAAATATTTTCTATCTTTTAGAGATATGATTCAGATTAATTTTTCCTTAAAAGTCATATGTTGATTCCATAGAATAATAAGAAAAATAAGATGAGGAAGAGACAGACTTTGCATCAATCACCAAACACTCTCCACACATTCTTTCCTTGAGTCTTGTTGCTGTTTTTGCTGTTGTTGTTGTTGTTGTTATAGGAAGGAAGGAGCCCAAATGCGAACTTGTTGTGAGTGTCGCTTTGTCTGTGTGCGTATCGGCCCTTGCCTAAAAGTAAACTGGCTATGAGCCCATTCGGTCGTCGCCTCGTCTCGCATTTGTTGATCGCTTGTGCTTCTGATTAAAATGATTTTTACTTTCTCTTACCTCTATATATATGTTAATATATATAGAGAGAGTATTGGATTCATGTCAAAAATTCGATGTCGAGATTTTGATGGATATACACGTTTTGAGGTCCCCTGAATCCAAAAAAGTGGTTTTCGCGACATGGTCTGTCTGTGTGTGTGTGTCTATGAACAAAATATCTCAAGAACGAAAAGAGCTAGGAGGTTGAAATTTTATATTTAAGTTAGGCGGGGTGCCCCCATGGGACGTGACACGAAGCTTTTGAACAAAATCGACCAAAAAGTACTAGTACTTTACTGATGCACTTTTTCAGTTTTTTCGATTTTCTCTAAATTCGCTCCTACGATTTTTTTTTTTAATTCAAAAATCAATTATTTTTTACATTTTCTTTAAAATGTATATTCTCATTTTGCCATTGAAATCTTCTGAAGACCACTTTACTCTTGTACTCCATAGAAAAGATAGGAGAAATGGTTGCCATGGTTACAAAATATAAATATTTTCCCATATTTATAAATTTTACATTTTGAAATTCATATGTACTGTCGGAAACTAAACATATGTCGACACAAAAAATCTGGTGTTATAAGCACAGAACACAACTTTCGATTACCGAATGTAAGAGAAAGTTGTGTGCTGTGCGCCAGTCACACCAGATTTTTTGTAATTGCTCTTCTGATTTTTGGAGACTATATTATCCTAATATAAGTAAAAAAAACCTTCCCTTATTTTAAAACACTCTAAGAAATTTTTTCTTAAATGATTATTATTTATTTTACTGAAATTATTATTAGAGAAATAAGATATTTCGTCATAAAATCGGCAAAAATATACTCAAGAATTATCCTAGCTAAGAATGACATTTCCTCTTGTCTTGGGTTCTATTTTCATCGGGCCCAACGAGGGATCAAAGCCGCTTTCTCTTACTCACAGCCTCGTAACAGCCATAGCAAAGGGAGATTATTTGTTCAATTTTAAAAATTTCAAATAATAAACGACGGTGAATCGAAAAACAGCATATCCTTTATAATAAATTTATTTCGTCGGGTTTTCTCCAATGCCTTAAATCAATTACTAATACAAATATCTGGAGTACCTTCGGTAATCGAAAGTTGTGTCCTGTGCTTGTCACACCAGACTTTTTGTGTCAACATATATTTAGTTTCCGACAGTATGGTACATATGAATTTCAAGATGTAAAATTTATAAGTATGGGAAAATATTTATATTTTAGAGGACGATAAGGAGAATAAAAACCAGCCTTCGTTCTCTCTCTCACCACCTCAGTTTATTTGCATATATTTCGGCTCCTATACAGGGGGCATCTTCAGTGCATATATGAATTTTATGAGAGAGATTGTCAATTTAGTAAAAATATATTCGAGAACAATTGAGCGCATGAGCCTCGTGTCTGGACGGTCTATGCCAGTCAGTATATGATCTCTGAAGATGGCCCCTGTAAAGGAGCCGAAATATTTGCAAATAAACTGAGGTGGGGAGAGAGGAACGAAGGCTGGTTTTTATTCTCCTTATCGTCCTTAACTACGATTCCCAGCTGCAAACAACTACTGTATTTATATTTTGTTTCCATGGCAACCATTTTAGGAGAAATGTTCAAACAAAATATAAAGATTTTTATTTCGCCTGGCAGCCAGTGCTATCCCCGAAAAGGCTCACGTCCTTTTCTTCTAATCAAAAATCAATTATTACTTTCTCTTACCTCTATATATATGTTAATATATATAGAGAGAGAAAGTATTGGTTTCATGTCAAAAATTCGATGTCGAGATTTTGATGGATCTTCACGTTTTGAGGTCCCCTGAATCCAAAAAAGTGGTTTTCGCGACATGGTCTGTCTGTCTGTCTGTCTCTGCCTGTCTGTGTGTGTGTGTGTGTGTGTGTGTGTCTGTGAACAAAATATCTCAAGAACAAAAAGAGCTAGGAAGTTGAAATTTTATATTTAAGTTAGGCACTCCCATGGGACGTGACACGAAGCTTTGAACAAAATCGACCAAAAAGTACTAGTACTTTACTGATGCACTTTTTCAGTTTTTTTTTCGATTTTCTCAAAATTTGCTCCAACGATTTTTTTTAAAATTCAAAAATCAATTATTTTTTAGATTCTCTATAAAATGTATATTCTCATTTTGTGATTGAAATCTTCTGAAGACCACTTTACTCTTGTACTCCATAGAAAAGATAGGAGAAATGGTTGCCATGGAAACAAAATATAAATATTTTCCCATACTTATAAATTTTACATCTTGAATTCAATCGTACCCTATGGTCGGAAACTAAATACATGTCGACACAAAAAATCTGGTGTGACAAGCACAGAACACAACTTTCGATTACCGAAGGTAAGAGAAAGTTGTGTGCTGTGCGCCAGTCACACCAGATTTTTTTTAGATATTTTTTAAAATGTATATTTTCTTTTGCTCTTGAAATCTTTAAAGTACACTATACTCTTGTTCATACTTCATAGGAAAGATAGGAAAAATGTGGTAACAGAATATAAATATTTTCCCATACTTATAAATTTTACATCTTCAATTCAAATGTACTATACTATCGGAAACTAAATACTAGGGGGATATATATCGACACAAAAATTCTGGTGCGACAAGTCACACCAGATTTTCACATTTGTTATCCGAGTACCTAAATAGCAATCGACCTCTAACGCAGTGCTTTTTAAACTTTATGTTACAACGCCTCTCCCCCCCCTCCCCAAAACAAAAATTCCTCCCTAGGGAGGCGCGCCTCACAGTTTGGGAACCGCTGCTCTAAGGGGTTTGTTTATATTTTTTTTTTTCATCTCATAATATATAGCAATATGTTGTATTTATTTATTTCTCCTTCATATTATTAACATTTATATTAGGAAGGAGAGATGGGATGGAATTGATGTAAGTTCACCTCCTACCCTCTATGAATATTTATAATAGAGGAAAATGTCCAAATAAGGGCTCGGGTCTAATTCGGGCTTGCAGGGTTTCTGCTACTCTAAGGTGTGCAGTATAGCAGAAACAACGCGAAACATTGCTCAAAGTCAATGTATCATTGTCGTCAATTAGTCTCAAGTTGGTTTTGGAATCAGCTATTTTAGTTTGACAAATTTAAAAAAAAAATATTAAAGATTTAATATTGATAGCGGTCGTCCACATATTACGTAACGCGTTAGGGGGGGGGGTCTGGCCAAAACGTTACTTATTGTGACATGGGGTCCCGGGGGTTTCTCTAAGTGTGACAAAACAATTCAAAGTTGAATTTATAAAATTTAAAAAAAAAAAAAAAAAGGTCGAATGATTTTCACAACAGGGAAAAATCGAGTGATTGAGTCACGAGGGAAAATTTACTATTTTGAGAAAATCGAAAAAAAAAAAATCTGAAAAAGCCACATCAGTAAAGTACTAGTAGCTATGACCGATTTTGTTCAAAGGCTTCGAGCCACGTCCTAGGGGAGTGCCTAACTTAAATATAAAATTTCAATCTCCTAGCTCTTTTTGTTCTTGAGATATTTTGATCACAGACCGACCATGTCGCGAAAACCACTTTTTTTTTTTATTCAGGGGACCTCAAAACGTGTATATCCGTCAAAATCTCGACATCGAATTTTTGACATGAATCCAATACTTTCTCTATATATTAACATATATAGAGGTAAGAGATAGTAAAAAGATACAAGAATTGCTTTCTCTATCACCACAACTCATTTGGTTTCTATAGAAAGTGATTATAAATTTTCTACTTTTTGTTTTATATACCGGCTCTGAAGATGGTCTAGACCAGTGACCGAAACGTCCAACTGGAACGGCATAATAAAATAAATTTTTTGGCTGCATATGTCTTGGAATTTTTTTGACTGCGCATCAAAAATTTTTTATATAATTTAATTATCGTCTGTTCTCTCTCCGTACCAAAACAAAATATCTCAGAAACTATGAGAGCCATGAAAGCCATGAATTTTTTTATTTTGTAAATCGTCTTTTAAAGGGGTGCAGGAATATAATTTCGTTCGTAAATCGCAGCGGTGCACTCTGTGCGGTTATCTAAAAACGCTTGATCAAATTATTTTAAAAACGCCGTCGTGCTAGCTAACTTATAAATATCTTTTTGATTCCAATTCAAACTCACTACCTTACCTTAGCCTCTTGTTAAAAAATTATTCAATATACCTTAATAAATAAATATCTCTCAAATTACGCTTATAATAAGTTGTCTTTTGAAGAGATTAGAACTTGTGAAATGCCATCAAATAGTCCCGCCTCCCCGTGACTGAGAAATGTCAATATTGATATCTCAAAGCCGTGAAAAGGGTGCGGGTTCGGGTCCCAGGCAGTCCGATGAATATTTATGTCAAAAGGTGTAATAAATATGACTGAATAATTTAAATCTATAAAGTAAGACAAGCTGTGGTACCTGAGCTATGCTTGCCATATTTAGATAATTTTCTTCGTTCTGATTGGAATATATGTTTGATTGCCCTGTGTTTGAATTTGTTAACAAATTTATTTAGTATATAGAGAAAGAGAATTGAATTGCCTTTATTAAGAAGAGAGAGAGAGAGAGAATTTGCGAGAGTCAATTTTTTAAACTGACGATTTATAAAAGCTTTAATTTCGTTTGAAATCTCCCTTTCCTATTCCTGCATTTATATTATCCCTATAATGTCTATTACAGAGAAGATATTTTTTATTACTATAAGAAAAGATTTCATATATCCTATTGCTTAGTAGTTCTTAATATTTATTGAAATAATAGAAAATATCTGCTCTTTATTCACTACCTGACTCCCCTTTTATTTAAATAATAAAATGGAATCTTCCACTTTTGGGTGGGAGACCCCCCCCCACATTCTTTTTTTCAATTAATATAATATCATATCAATTCCATTTCCGCCTCTCTGCAGTCTCTGCAGTCGATTCCCCCCTGCTCACTAATTAACCAATCACGGGGCTGTATTCTTTGGCGCCACTGTGCACCTGCTGTTAAGGGAAGGCGAGATGCTTGACCAGATCAGTAGAGAGGGGACTCTTGACCTAGCAATGTCTCTGCGCTCGATTCTCTCAGGAAACCGAAGCGCTCTCATTTGACCGGCAGCCATGGCGCGAGCCAGCAGCCTCCGCCGTTCTCTCTCCTTTCTCAATCGTTTTGCTTAGGTATTTCAATTCAATATTACTTATTATTTATTTATTATTCACTTTAAACATATAATCTTTATAAATAACATAAAAATTTAACAATTCCTCAATATTTTTTTTTAACCATATATGAGTGCATGCCATCGGTTAATATTATATTCTTTGCTCTCTTACTTATTGGCAATTTCACATGTGAATATTTTATTTTATCCATTTTTTTAAAGTCAGATTCTTTCTTATTCCATTTCAAACATAGTATGCTAAGGGTTCTTTTCTCTCGTTAGTTCATTTTGTCTTTAATTAATCTCTCTCACCATCGCTAATATAATTCGAAATTATTAACTAAAGAAATTAATATTTTGTAAATTACTGAGATGTATAATTCTAAAAGAATATATTACCTGAAAGAGAAAGGCATTTTCCATATTCTAAACATATAGACTTGTTCATAGGCCTCTATTATAATATAGGTCTATATAAATGCCTTATATCTAAATAATATTTGAAGAATGGAAGGTTTTAATTTTGAAATGAAATGAATGCACAATAATTTACAGTGATTTTATTTTAGCCCTTTGAGTATAACGTTTCGGTAGAGATTCTAGCTTCTTAATGTCTTTTAGATGTTAGGAAAGACTTCTACATTGAAATTCTCTTCGATTTCATATTATCCCTTATAAGATATTAAAATAATATTTAACATATTTTATGACTATATTACTTTACTAGTCAAGCAAGTACCATCATGCATTTCCTTTGTACTAAGTCTTCGAATACTTAATCATTCCTTGGTGCCCCGGTTAGACTAGAGTTCTCGGGTCCAACTTCTGGGTTAACTTGATCCATCAGTAGGCCTGACTTGTATAAACTGAATCGAATATTTTTTTGAATAATAATACGAATAAGCCTCCAAAACAAGTTAACTGAGAAAATCGAAAAAGTACTAGACTTTGGCCGATTTTGCTCAAATGCTCAGTGTTGCTTGCCAAGGGGGTACTGAATATATAGATACTGGTATAAATTTAAATTTAATCTGGATAAATTTTTTTTTTAAATTTTGTTTAAATTTCTGTTAACTAATCTGCTCTAAGCTTATATATTATTGCCAAGTATTAGTACTCTATGTCTGTTTTTTTATTTAATAGAATTGCTAATATTTCGATTCCATATTTACAAAGAATTAAGTAGGCCTAACTAGTAAACCTCTAAAATTAGAATCTTTATATCTTATTGATGCATTCAAAGAGGAATTTTGTTTGAAAATCTTACATTACACCTGCAGGTCATAACTTGTTTAATTTCTCGGGTCTTTTCCATTATATTCCCATAAAAGACTTATTCTAAAAACGCTCATCATTACCTTAATAATAAATCTATTCATTTATTTATTATTACCTTATTATCAAAATAAAATCAACAGCGTTTAGGAAATTATTAGATAGTTATTTCCTTATCAACATTTCTTATAATTTAGAGAATATATTTTTATTAATTCACATCTTCATCTTAATAATTAAATTATTTTTTTCTAATTTCAATCATTCAATTGCTCTTATCTAAATAAATGCGATTTAAGTTACTTTTTACTTTCTCTTACCCTATATATGAAATATATTTTTAGAGAGAGAAAGTATTCACTTTTTTCTCACTCACACTCACATGCAACACACATTCGACACAGTCTTGGTTCGGCAATAAGGCGATGTTGAGACTTTAGATGGATCTTCCGTTTTGACCCTGAATATCCAAAAAGTGGTTCGAGACATGGTTGTCTGTCTGTCGTTTGGTGTCGTGGCTGTGAACAAAATCATCTCAGAACGAAGAGCTAGGGTTGAAGTTTGGTATATTTAAGTTAGGCACCCCCTGGGACGTGACACGAAGCTTGACAAAATCGACCAAAATGTCTAGTACTTTACTGATTCCTTTTTAGTTTTTCGATTTCTCAAAATTTACTCTAAGTTTTAAATAATATTTTTACTATTTTTTGTTGTTTAAATTATTTCATTTTGATGAAATCTTCTGAAGACCACTTTCTCTTGTACTCCATATGAAAAGATAGGAGAAAGGTTATGTATCAAAATTAAAATTTTAATAAATTTTTAATTTGTTGGGGGGGGGATTTTTTTAATCTTTCGGCATCTGAGCCCATATAGACTGTGGTAAAAATATTTCACGATTCATGTAATTCATGTGATCCAGGCACACTATTACTTTCTCTTACCTCTATATATTTGTTAATATATATAGAGAGAAAGTATTGTATTCATGTCAAAAATTCGATGTCGAGGTTTTGATGGATATACACGTTTTGAGGTCCCTGAATCCAAAAAAAGTGGTTTTCGCGACATGGTCTGTCTGTCTATGAACAAAATATCTCAAGAATGAAAAGAGCTAGGAAGTTGAAATTTTATTTAAGGGGACGTGACACGAAGCTTTTGAACAAAATCGGCCAAAGAGTACTAGTACTTTGCTTATGTATTTTTTCAGTTTTTTCGATTTTTTTAGATGCTCTTTCAAATGTATATTCTTATTTTGCTTTCAAAATTTTTTGAAGACCATTTCACTTTTGGACTTCATAGGAAAGATAGAAGAAATGGTTACAATGGTAACAAAATTAAAAATTTTCCAATGTTTATAAATTTTACATCTTGAATTCTTATATATCGGCAAAAACTAAATATATCTCGACAAGCACAGAACCCAACTTTCGATTACCGAAGGTAAGAGAAAGTTGTCTGCTGTGCAATCAGTCACACTTGATTTTTTTTACAAAAATTGTATATTTTGTTTGAATTAAATTTTATATTTGCCAATTAAAACTTAGTGGAGATAGGTATATTTTAATTTCATCTCTAATTAGCTTGTTATCTTTTGATAAAAGAAAAAAAAAATTAAGAGGCTAAAAATATTATTAGCGCTTTTTGCCCCAATTATGCCAACCAAATATTCGAAAAAATATTAACTAAATTATCTATTAAAGTGTGTGTGTGTGTGTATATATTCTATTAATATTCTTTTAATAATATAAAAGGCAATCTCTGTCTGTCTGTCTGTCTGTTTGTAACGCATAGACTCCGAAACTACTGGACCGATTTTCATGGAGTTTTTTTTAAAGGGTAGGGAATTTTCCGGGGGTGGTTTTAAGCTATCACTATATCAAACCCTCCTTATCAAGGGTTCACAAATCCTCCAAAGGAAAGCATTGGAAAACAGGCTCTAACTCGCTTTATGAAAAATATATTAATCAAATCTTTAAATTGAAAAATAAAAACGCTTCACCCCCCTAAAATTCTACATTTCAAAAGGTTTTTTCCCCTCTACGCCCCCCCCCCCCCCAAATTATTATTTTTTTTTATTTTTCACTCGATTTTAATAAAATTCAAAATGACGATTCTCTAGGGTGTAAATAACTGAAAAATAATATTCCACACCTCAGAAAGTTCTATCGGTCCTACCCCTTGTACTTCTCCCTCTAAAATTTATTTTCCACTCGATTGTCTTATTTCATATTTTATTAATTAAAATAAATTTATCTGGACAACTCTAATTCTCTTTCTTTTTTTTCTTTATAGTTTTACCTGCTGCGATTGTCTGCTTGACTCAAGTTGAGACAAAGCATCGCCTTTAGTTGTGCAGAGAGGGCTTGACATTGCTACAGGGCCGTGTCTCTCCGGCCCAGGATTCCGACAGTTTATATATTTTGGTAGGTAACATTTTTTTCACTAGATTGATTGAACTCTAAGGGATAGATTCTTAAACAATTTTTCTTTTGCAGGTTTGTGTCTCCCCAGTGCAAGTGTGATCATTAGTGTTCAGTGTTCAGTGTTCAGTGCTGTGATCAGCTCTACGAGTGCAGAGAGCTTCGATGGATCAGCTCTACGAGTGGCAAGGAGCTTCGAGCGACCGTCAACCCCTCAGGAGGTGAATATTCATAAATATTCATATATATTTATTCTCTAAACATACACAAATAAATCCAAAAATATATAATGATCTTATTCTAATTTTATTTTTTTCTTTATTGTTACAGATTCCTGAGGGTCAACAGAACAAAGGTATTAAGCATGGTGCAAGAATATTAAAGGGGGTAGATTAGATTAGCTTTTATTAGGATGTTGCTTTTTTTCAGCTGACCCCAAATAGAATTAGCTCTTTTTTAAAATCAATCAACAATCAATTTTTTTTAAATAGATAATTTGCAGAAATAATCTTTTTAGAGAATAAATTAAAAATCAAATAATTTTCACTTTTAATTAATTTGCATTTTAAAATTTTCATTTCTAATTTCTTAATTAAATTTTAATTTCATTAAAAAAGTTTTCAAAAATTTGATATAAATTTTTATAAAAATATTTTGCTAAAAATTTAACTTAATTTTTTTTAGATTTTATTAAAAATTAGATTAGACTTCCTCCCCACCTGCGTCGGGAGAGAGGATGCCTCTCTCTCCTGCTTCGAGGGACATCATCAACTTGGTACCTAGAACTTAAGGTGTGATTTATAAACGAATACAAATTTAAATGTATTCACTTTTCGATTTATAATTTGAAAATTCATTTTCACACCTTAAATTGTAGTTTAATAGTTTAAATATAGATGGGGGAGGAGGGATGCACCATGCCAACGAGAGGGATTTTATATTTGCAGCATCTCGGGATGAAGCTAATAGTGTAGAAATCAACGAGAATATTCTTCAATTTTTGCCTCTGTTGGAGATTCGTCGTTGTTATTAGCTTCAGGTGTCTTCTCTAATCGTTAGCCAGTTCGTTTTGTTAGGGCCCCTTGATTGTATTTCTAATTAGGATCCAACAGAGAGGTAAAATGAATTATATTCTCGTTGATTTCTTCCATAAACGATTCGTAAGGAGATGCAGTCAGATCTGATTGAAAGATTGAGACCCAGGTTCTCAAGTGTTCTTGTGTTTGCGCAAAGACGTCTTTTTATGTCCCAAAAGAAGTCTGATATGTTTTGAGGCTGGGTTGAGGTGGCTCTATGGGTAAACGAGAGTCAGGGAGGGATGTCGTTTTTCCAGGGTTAGCCTGGATGTAAATAACGCATACCCTCAAGGCCAGGGACAGGCCCGAGGGCCCCGCCGATCTGATGGTGGGGACCGGGCATATACAATTACAATTCGTTCCTATTTCTAATTAGGCTAGGTAGGAAAGCCCCCTGGTCTCTCGTTTACTAGTAATCCAAAAAATCACGTTCATTCTCACTGATATGATTTCTTCAGGCACCCAACTTACGGGTTTTCGAATTATAAATCACAATTCTTTTTTGAAATTTCACATATTCTTTTTTAATGCAAATAATAAAAAGTAAAAATAATTGTTCGTGAAGTACATTATTTTTGCTTGAATTATTTCCGAATGTTGTTTTTGTTTTATTTTAAAGAAAAAAAAGAAGTCGTCAAGATTAAGTATTTCGCGAAATTCTTAATAAGTAAGTAAATTTCATATACATTAGTTATTAAAATGAAATGAGCAAAACTAATTAAAATTTTATATTTTGCAGATGACTTGTAATTTCCTTGACGTTCTTGTTTTCATTTTGGTTAAATAAAAACATCAACTGATTAATACAAATGAAGGAAACATTTTGGCTTAAGAGTGTATCATTATCATCTATTGGAATCATCAACTCATCGAATTTTGTTGTTTTGGATCTTTTAATATACACAGTAAGTAAATACAAATTAAAGGCGCCCCTCCTAGAATTTGCCCTTCTGGGGTTAGGCACCCAGCTTGTGAGGGGGGATCAAATTTGACAATTTTTGCTGCATTTTTATATTTCTTACAACCGCGAACTCATTTTTTAAAATGAATTTTTCTATTTTTTTTTAAATATATTTTATAAATATGTATTGTGAAGTGCAGAAAAAAGAAGTCTTCAAGATTAATTTTTAATGCAAAAGTAAGTAAATTTTCATTAAGTAATCAAATCAAAATATGGAAACTAATTTTTTTTTTTTTTTTTTTTTAGGTAAATACATTTTGGTGAGGATTGGTGGGCTATGAGGGGAGGAGGAGGCCCAAAAAAAAAATGTACTCTTTTTCGGACCGAAACGTCGGCCCCGCTTTTGATAATAAAATGAAATAAAAACTTGCTTCATTGCTCAATTTTTTTACCAAATTTAAATATCAACATTCAGTTATATAGGCTACCTCTTTCTAATTTAATAATTTAGTTTTTTCAAAAATAAAACCCTCTTGGCGTAGCTAGGACTAGCCTAGGGAGGCACTATTGTGGTGTGATCCCAGGAAATACAACTTTTTTCGGCATCTAAGGCCTTATAGTCTTTTACTTTTCACCTTTTATTATATAGGCCTATTGTATATAAAGATACAATTCATATATTAATTTTATAGAAAATTTCATTTTTTTTTCGTGATTTATTGTGATGGGTAGTTTTTACTTTTTTTTCTCGGATGAGACTCTGTCACCCAGTGCGAACTGAACCCACCACCCAGGGGCGCCGGAACGAATTTGAATCAGGGGGGGCAAAAATTTTTTTTAGAAAATTAAAATAATTTAATATGTTCAAATAGTATAAAACAAAAACAAATCCACTATAAAACTTTAAAAATTTTAAATAAAATCACAATTTTAATAAAATTAAAATTTTAAAAAATTTGCCAGTGATTTTATCAAAAATTTTTGGAAAAAATTAGAAAAAAATGAATTTCTTACTCCTTTAATTTTTTTAATTTAGAAAATTTTATTTTTCAAAAGTAAAAATATATCATTTTTAAAAATAAATGAAATAAAAGAAGAAATTTTGCCCCCCTCTGCCCCCCTGTAGGATGCCAGGGGGGGCAATGTACCCCTTGCCCCCCCAGTTCCGGCGCCTATGCCACCACCCCCTAGCTTATTAAACTTAGCCTAAAAAGAAACACCGTAAAATTCTTTATAGATAAAACACAATTATTATTATATAATTATATTTTAATTTTCGCATTTTTGTCATTTACGTATACCGAGAGGGAAGGGGTGTTTCTCAAATAGGCTGCCATTGCATCGCCCTTCATTTCCTATTAAATATTCAGCCACCATCTTCTACTTTTCTATAAAATATAATTTATGGGAAATGAATTAAATTTTAAGTGTATAATAAATTTCCTAAACAGAATCCGTAGTTTAGTGTGGATTCTTACTTAAAATTTAGACACGATGCATATTTATATATGAACCCTGTTATGCATTAGTGTGTCAAGCGCCAAAAAATTCAAAATTGAGTTAAGCACAGAATATTGTTTCAAATGCTATAATTAATAGTATTTTTTATCAAATATGACCTAAAAAAAATTATATTTGTGACAAACTCGTCTCTCAATCACATTGAATCCGCCTTTAGAAGCCCCATCATGAACCTGTAAATCCCTCGGAGGGAAAATGGTTGAAAAAATTTTACTAGGTTTTAATAAAATGAATCGAAGCACATAATTGACAAAAATATTTTATTGTTGTTTTTCATTGATTTTTTTTTAAATTTATTTTACAATCTAATATTATTATTCTTATTATTATGGAACAAAAATTTGTCTTTTTCAATGATAATATTAATCATTATGATTATATTATATTTAATGTTACTTGCACAATTGACAAAAAAATGATATATAATCCAATGAAAACAAAAAACAATAATGTTAATTTTCTCAAATCTCGGTACCTGGCGCTTGACACACTAATGCGTAACAGGGTCCATAATTGCTAAGAGATTGCCCTAAAGGTCGATTGTCTCTACCGCATTCTTAGCCTATTTCTATTGGTTATTAGTTTGAGAGTAACGCAGTTGAATAATTAATTTAGAGATCAATAAATTAATGTATAATTAATGGAAAAAGAGAGAATGAATTTCATTAAGAAATTACAGTATTTTCTATTAATTTTTTAAAATTACGATCCGCATTAATTATAGTACGGAAGAGGTTTGCAGCCAAATGAAAAGAGCCTCTATTATTAAATAAACTCTTTATTCAGGACGTTTCGGCAACGATTCACTGTGCCATCAACAGCCTTTTAAGAGTGCATAAGTCTTAAACAGACAACTATATATCATACAATAACAATAGAGTTGTCTTCGAGCATGTAATACTACAATTGATTTTTAACGATGTATTTGGTCCAATGATTCATTCAACTCTCTCATAGCCGAAACTTGGAGTTATTTAGGTTGTCAAATATTCACGAACAAAATATGTACATTGTTAATAATCAATTGTATTACATGTTTGATGACAACTCTAACGTGTTAATATTATAAATGGAATTTGGTGGCTATGAGTATGTTTGATTTAAATCAGAGGGCAGTGAATCTCTGGCGAAACCTCCTGAATAAAGAGTTTATTTAATTATAGAGGCTCTTTTCATTTGGCTGCAAACCTTCTCCGTACTATAATCATCATTGCTATATATAAAGCGCTAGCCACTCACTTCCGGTGTATGTAACTGTTTGCCACTCTCTCTCGCTGATTGGCCAGTTAGAGGAAGCGGAGTCAGAGAGGGAAATTTCCAAACAGAGAGGAAGAATATTTGATGCATTACTCGCCGAAGGCTCTGCCCGCCTAAGGTTAATCTTATAAACAGCCACATAATATTTATAATTAGACCTATAGAAGTTAATTAACTGTTAAACGATCTGTCCCAGCAAAATTTAAATTTTGCTGGGACAGATCGTTAAGGTTATGGAGAAAATATACACCAGCGGTTGCTTTCCACATTAAAATAATTTATTTTGCAAATATTTCGGATTGCCTACGCAATCATGCATCAAATTACACATATGTGGAGCGTGTTTTAATGATAAAATTTTCTCCATAACCTCATTTATAATAATATTTCTTATTGTTGGCAGCCCCAAAGGATATTAAGGGGACAGAGACTACCCACCCCTTGCCATTGAGGCCTTTTCCTTACTCAGTTTCTAAATATTTTGCTGAAACCTAAAATTGAACCTAAAACTTTGCATACCGAAATCCGAATCTTTATTCCAATATTCGTTTCTACAAACATCTTGATTTTTTTTTATTTTACAATACAAATTTAAACATAGGATACTTGATAAATCCTTGTAAAAAATATAATTAGCCATAATGATATTATATAACCGAAATTGTATATATCAATTGATATCAGAAAATATTTTCCTGCATTGATAAAGTTATTAGCCAGTGAGAGTTTTAAGATGGATTTCCCTTTCTATGTGGTCTCGTTGAATGAATGCCCTGAGAATTCAATTGAGTTCAATATCCCTCATCTAAATACCTGTCTTTTTTTTTTTTTTTTTTTTAGAAATAATTCCATTACAATTCTTTTCTTTTCATTTTTAATGATATTAGCAAATGTAAATGAAATTTCTTGGAATTAATGGTTTAAATTGTTGAAAGAAATCTATATATTGATCTTATATGAGAGTTAATATTTTACAACCTTCCGAATCGGAAGTGTAATGAGTGGTTAAGGCCTGAGCAATATCATAATACGGACATTTCTTCTATAAAGTTTCCATTAAAAATTAATTAATTTCCGAGGACAATTTTCGACTGTGTGACGTTTAGGGTAACTTTCACCGCCCACCTTCACGATGTGACTTACAATAGGTGGAATTACCGGGGGGGGGGGGGTAGTTCCATCCTTGGAAAGCTCATCAAATTTTAATTAAGAATACCTTGCGACAAAAGATTTTAAACTTATTATTGATAAGGTTACAATGATCGACATTAAAAAAAAAAATTTAAATCGCCACATTTTGAAAAATTTTATTTTTCTCCTACAATAATCCACGAAATAGAAATATAATTGCAGAACGGAGCATACCATTAGAAACCTTACTATAAGGAGAAGTTTTTGTGCCAATCTCAGACTTTAAAATTATTATTGTAGGAGAAAAATAAAATTTTTTCAAAATGTAGCGATTTAAATGTCAACCATTGTCGAACCTTATCAATAATAAGTTTAAAATCTTTTGTCGCTAGGTATTCTTCATTAAAATTTAATGAGCTTTCCAACGATGTTTTCAAATTTGCTGTGCGGGGAATAGTTTAGGAAATACGACCGTATTTTTGAAAAAACTCATCTTTTTTTGGAAAAAAAAAACACAAAAATTGGGTTTTTTTCGTTTATTAATTGGTTTGATTAATAGACGAGTGTCTAAATACGTTTTACAAGGTTAAATATTGGTTGAGAGTAGAGAATTCATATTTTTCAAACATCCTAACTTGAATTAGTTTATTTTACCCTAATGGTGCGTAAATTCTTGAAGCACTGTACAATTTCTTTTGATAACTCGGATACTTTGTATATGTATAATTTTATTGTATTTAAATAATTTTTGATATCTATTCATTTGAATAAGATATTAATATTCAATTCTGATTTAACTAAACACTCACACATTTGTTATATATAATCGAACTGAAAAATATGATTGACAAATAATTATGAAATGAAAAAAAGAAATATGAAGAGATTTATGCCGAGCAACTTTGACAGATGAAACAATTGAATCTAACTCTCTTTAGAATCAAAATCCAAGGCGCTTGTCTTTATTCTATCCTAATTAGTCCTCGGCATATTATTTAGACCCCTAACACAAGAGGGGGATACTCTACCACTGTGTTAGGGCCCAAGGACGTGCAAGAATGTAAAGATTTTGAATAGTTTGAATGACCTTTTTGACATGTTACATTCAAATGCTTTAATCATTAAAATTGAGGAATATAGGATTATTAAAAATCCATCTTTTCTTATTAGTTCTATTAATTTTGTATTATTTAAGGTAATTTTAAGCATTCTCAATAATAAATTTTTATACAAATATTAAATACAAATATTTTCCTATAAATTTACCCCTAGGGTTCTGGTATAGCTGTATGTATCTCCTCCACACAATTAAATTAGTTGTGATAGGACTATTTTTACTTTCGGTATTCGGAAGTTGTGCGATGTGTGATCAGTCACACCAGATTTATAATTTCGATTCTTTCTTTATGTTTGTATAGGCATATTTACGCCACCTGGACTCGAACCAAGACTTAATTTTGTTAAAATCCAGGGGTGTTTGAAAACGTGGAATATTTTCACGGCGCCCCTGGCTCACATTTGAACCACTGCTCTAAAATTAATTTATAAATCTTACTTTTACTATTCATAAGTGAATGAAAAAAAGATTCTCCAGTAGTCAACTAATTAAAAGATTTCATTTTTACTCGACTAAAAAATTAGAATGCTTTTTTTTTCGCCTATTTTTTTTTTTTTTTTTTTTTTTTTAATAAAACGACATTAATTGGCAGTTCTTCAAAGGGAGAGAACAGAAATTTGGATGGCGTTCAAAAAATAATTCCATTCAGAAACTGTTTGTAACTTTTTTATTTCGTAAATAATAGATTTTAATATAATATGAATCGCTTCTCTCTTTCTTTTACTTTCAAATTGAATAGCGAATTAATAGAAAGAAAAAATGGATCTTGTCTAATTTGAAATTATTTCAATTCGTTATCATCCTCTTAAGATTTTTCTCGTTCTTTGATCTTACTCATATTTTAGATACGTATTATATTTTGAGATTCCTAGTTCAGAAAAGTAATGCACTGTGCACACTCTTTCTCTTACCTAAATATGTTAAAGAAAGTATTGGTTGGTTTCATGTCAAAAATTCGAAGTCGAGATTTTGACGGATATACACGTTTTGAGGTCCCCTGAATCCAAAAAAGTGGTTTTCGCGACATGGTCTGTGTATCTGTGAACTAAAAGAACGAAAAGAGCTAGGAGATTGAAATTTTATATTTAAGTTAGATACCCTCCTGGCACGTGATACGAAGTTTTTTGAACAAAATCGGCCAAAGAGTATTAGAACTTTATTGATGTACTTTTTATTTTTTTTTTCCGATTTTCTCAAAAATCGCTCCAACGATTTTGATTAAAATTTAAAATCAATTATTTTTTAGATGGTCTTTAAAATGTATATTCTCATTTTGCCATCAAAATCTTATGAAGACCACTTTACTCTTGTACTTCATAGGAAAGATAGGCGAAATTGTTGCCATGGTAACAAAATATAAATATTTTGATATTTATAAATTTTACATCTTGATATTTCGATGGAAAATAAATATGTCGCCACAACAAGTCTGGTGTGACAAGCACAGAACATTACATTCAACTAGAAAAGATAAGAGAAAGTTATGTGCTGTGCCACTATCACACCAGATTTTTTTTTAATGTTATTTTATTTATTAAAAATTTAAAAAGAAAGAAGAAAAAATAAATTAGATAATTAATAAACAAATTTAATTTAAAAAAGTTTTGAAAAACTTTTTTTTATTTATTAATGTAAATTTTAATTCAAAAAAAAAATTCATTAAATTAAAAGATTTTTTTTTCCTTCTCGTATTATACCTTTTAGTCGCAAAAATATGATACAAAAAATTGCATGCGCTGATTTTTTTCTCCCTTTGATTTTTGAAAAAAAAAATCTGGATAATGGATTACGTGGCTTGCTGGAAGATAGGCAACCAAAATGGCCCTCTCACTAATGGATTAATTCCTTTATCATTTGTATCAATAAAACCTCGCTAGGATTTAGCAAATGAATATGTTTTTACTCTAGACCGGTGTGCCCCGGCACCCGGCACCCAAAATTGAGATAAACCAAAAAAAATTACTCTTTTGTTAAGCTAACAAAATTATTCAGGGCCGGAACTAGGAGATTTTTTAGGGGAGGCAAAATTTAATTTGCCGCCCCCCTCCTTAAAATTTTCCCTGATCTCAAAAATTTTTCTGCGAAATTTTTTTTTTTTTTTTTTTTTCGCGGAACCAAATTTTCCCGTCCGAAAAAATATTTTACCTTTTTTTTGAGACGCTTTTCCTCGGCCGACAAAATATTTTTACCTTTTTTTTAGAGACGCTCAATTTTTGCCACCCGCGTAACCAGAAATTGTTATCTTTCTTTAATTGCCGCCCCCCTGATATCTGCCCAGGGCCGGATCTAGGGGGGGGGGGGCAGTGGGTGCATTGCCCCGGGCGGCAGATATCAGGGGGCGGCAATTAAAGAAAGATTTACTAAAAAAAAGGTAAAATGATATGAATTTTGTATAGAAAATTTTAAGAAAGCGGCGGCCAATTAAATTTTGCCCCCCCCAAAAAAAATCTCCTAGTTCCGGCCCTGTATCTGCCGCCCGGGGCACGTGCACCCACTGCCCCCCCCCCTAGATCCGGCCCTGAAATTATTGATGTATTTTTATTCAGAAAAGATTTTTTTCTTAAGGGGTTAATTTAAAAACTAGAGCGGATCCAGAGGAGTTTCTCGCGGGCGTGGGGGGTAATCTGGTGTGGCTGGTCGCACAGCACAGAATTTTTTCTTACTTTCGGTAATTTAAAGGTGCATTCTGTATACTTTTTTCCAGAATAAATATACAAATCAAATTTTTAAGTAATAATTTTTAAAATTTTATATGAAAAATATAAATAACATTCATTATTATTGTAGGAGAAAAATAAAAAATTTTTTTTCGATTTTCTCAAAATTCGTTCCAACGATTTTGAAATCCAATATTCTTTTTAATTAGAAGATCGGACGGAAGCCTTCTCAGGAAGAACAGCTACGTATAATCAAATACTTTATATTTTGTTGCCGACGTTTCGAGAATTAGTCGCACACATCCTCAGGGTATGCAAAATTGTCAGGGATAAATAGAAATCTCTGACATTTTTCTTGCCACGAAGATGAGTGCGACTAATTCTCGAAACGTCGGCAACAAAATATAAAGTATTTTATTATCCTAGCTGCCCCTGGGAAGGCTCACATCAAATATTCTAATTTAAGAATTTTTTTTTAATTTATATACAAATATTATAATTCAAAATAGCTGTCTGTGTGTTTAATTATACAGTGTATTGGTAAAAAATAATAAAGAGAAATGTAGATATGGTTTTTTATTTTTTATTAATCTCAGGACTCTCGCTGACGTTTCGATTCCCGTAGGGGTCATCTTCAGAGCATGGAGGCTAGTCATAATAAATGTGTAGATACTCGAGTCTCATGACAATATACATATACAGTAATTGCAAGTCGAAAGCAATTCATATAAACAATATATACAGCGTTAGTTATTTATTCTTCAATAACTATTCTGAAACTCGTCTCGAGCTAAGGGCAGAAACAAGGGGAGGAGGGGGTAAAGGGGGTAATTACCCCCTGAGATTTGAAAAAATACCATTTTTTCGAAAAAAAAATTTATTTTTAATGTATAATTTTAATTTTTTTTATTTATTTATTATAATGATTTTTGGCACCAGCACTTCAGGCTTTTTGTGCCTTACACAAATTTAATTTAATAATGTTAGAAACATAGTAATAAAAAAAAAAAAAAAAAATCTTCCTTTATTTTTTCTTCATTTTTCTTTCTTCACTCCTTCATTTTTCTTTCCTTCCTTTTTTTCATTCTTCTTTCTTCCTTTCTTCATTTTTCTTTCTTCCTTTCTTCATTTTTCTTTCTTCCTTTCTTCATTTTTCTTTCTTCCTTTCTTCATTCTTCTTTCTTCCTTTCTTCCTTTCTTCATTCTTCTTTCTTCTTCTTTATTTCTTTTAATATTTGGTGATAAATATAAATTTATCTAATTTTAGATCATTATTAAAAAAAAAATAAAAGTTCAATTTGGATTTTTAATACTGAATTGCTGATTAGGGTTATATGATTTAGTAGGCCTTTTCCCTGAAGAGATAATTAGAGGATAAGATCCGAAAAATAGACATCACCATGGACAAACCATGTGTATTTACTCCCTAAAAATGGACTAGCTAAAGTGAGGTCAATGGACGAAAATGTGCCATGTCCAGAAGAAAAGTAAGTTGCATCCACATTATTTAATATTACTAAATTATTTGTTCTGCAAACAAATACACATCGGGCCAAAGATTTGAAATAAGTAAGTTCTTCAACTCCACCAAATGAGAGAAAAAAAAAAAAAAAACCATGACACTTCCATTTCAGTATTAAAATTAGATAAATATAGATCTTAACAAAAATCGGACTCTTCTTTCCTACTGCTTTTTCCCCTTCCCTTTACCTTCACTACCTCTCATAGTGCTTTTCCTAGTTATTTTTTTTGGAGCAGGCCTGTCATCTTTCACAAATAGCTCACTTAGAGTGCTACTCTTACTGATGATCCTTTCATTTTTTCGATATTCCTGTTCATCTTTCATTACATTTCCCTCAATTATATTGTTAGAATATAGAACTTCACTATTTCGCGCTTCTACTTTCTGGCTAGTAAGAAAATTTGGCAGGGGTGTGTCAAAAAACTCATCATTATCATCTAAACCACTACTCACAGCCTCCATTTTTTCTACAATGGCATGTTTTTCTAGTAAATTTTGAACTTGACCAGTTAATGCAATAATTTGATCGTTTAACTTATTTATTATCTCCCTTAATTCTATACACGATTTACACTCAGTACTTGGCGCTTTTATTGCCTCAGCAAAAGTTGGGGATGGGTTTCCTAATTGATTTAATTTGACCTTTCTAGCTATAAATACTGAAACTTTTTCCCTAACAGAATATTCTATAATTTCTTTTTCCCGTAGAAATACTGGGCAATTTTTTGACCACGATGGGTGTATTCCGTCACAATTCCTACATCTAGGGTCTCTTTCACAAACCTCAGTCGGAGCGCAATGATTAACTAGACCGCAATTTCCACAAAAAGCCTCAGCACTCTTGCAGAATTTTGAAAAATGTCCCAGAACCTGGCATTTAAAGCAACGGCTGGGGTTAGGAATATATTTATTTACTCGTAAGGAGTAAAACCCCGCTTTAATATTCATAGGGGGATCAGGGCTGTCAAAAGTGAGTATTAAGGTAGGAGTATTTTTTATTTCTCCATCAATTTTGCGAGTAATACGGTGAACTCCAGAAACGTTTTGTGCTTTTAACTCGTTTAAAATATCATCGGTACTTATATCTATAAGGCCCATGCAAGATACCACTCCCTTACTTGAATTAAATTTAGGATGAGGCTCAACTTTAATGGGAATGTCCTGAGAAAATTTAGTTAATTTTTGGATTGACTTAGCTTGGCTCTCATTAGAGACTTCAACAAGTATTTTACCACCCCTTAACTTCTTAATATTTATAACATTGCCAATATTATAAGAAATAGTTTTTTGAACCAAGAAGGGGGAGACTCTGGAAAGGTCTTTCTCCTCTGAAGCATGCGAAATTAAAAAGAACCTAGGAAACACTTTATTATTCGACACTTCATCATCACCATCCCTATTATAAAAATGAAGAGGTGGGAAGTCGGTAGCATTTAAAGGAGTATTATAATTAAAACTTCTAAGTCTTTTGCTTTTAGTCCCTTCATCTGAGTGGGGAGACAAATTCAATCCTCTCACTGACATAATACTCCTAGTAATTAGGAGGAATACTAATCACTAGCAAAATAGGCAGGCCTAATTAGTACTAGTTGAAAAAAAAAAAAAAATAATAATAAAAAAAAAATAATAATAATCATAGAAGAAAACAAAAGAACAACTTATCTTGTCTTGGAAAAATAAAACGATTTGACTGATAAATATTAACAGCACGTCAAATGCCTCTTAAAATAGTAATTCAACGCCCAATCAGCAATTTTCAGTCAAAAATTAATACGAAAACCAGTAAAATTAGGGAGCGAGGAAAGTTTTTCTGTTTACACGTTCGTTGCTATAAACAAAGTCCGTATAATTTTAAAAATTAATACTTAAAAATCTTATTTGTATTTTTATTCTGACAAACAAGTACAGAATGCGCCTTTAAATTACCGAAATTAAGAAAAAATTGTGTGCTGTGCGACGAGTCATACCAGATTACCCCCCCCCCTCCCAAGAAACACCTCTGTATCCGCCTTTGTCTCGAGCAATAAATGCTGTATATATTGTTTATATGAATTGTATTCGACTTGCAATTACTGTAAATGTATATTGTCGAGTATAAGAGAAATCCTAACATTTTTTATGACTAGCCTCCATGCTCTGAAGATGACCCCTACCGGAATCGAAACGTCAGTGAAAGTGCTGAGATTAATAAAAAAAGAAAAAAACCATAGCTGCATTTCTCTTCATTATTTTTTACCAATATAATATAACAAATATTATATATTTAAGGAAACTTCCTATATCGCTGGTGTTCAACAGCCTTCTTCCTCTGAGCCTCCCATTCAAAGAATGAGCATGACATTGGTTGTTTATAATGATCTCGGAGGCTGTGGTTTTTCTTCTTGCCAGGCCTGCCGGCAATTAATTACCTGCTTTTTATAAAATAATTAAACTTTGGAGACATGGTCCCAGCATCCCTAAAATTTACGCTTTGTTTCCCTGACCTTCCGCGACAGCAACTCTCTTGCTGCGGATATTTTTCTTAAATTTTATAATCTCTAATCATGAAAAGTGTAACCCCAACAAACATCTTCTTACTCTTTCTCTCCCTGGTTGCAATCAGTTGAGGTCTTTTGTGCTTTATGCGTCTCCTTTATTGAGCCCTCGGACAGTTTATTCTTAAGAGGGTTGAAGTGATAAAAAATTATTCTTTTAATGATAAGAATCTCTCGATCTCTTCTTCATAATCCTCAAAGCAAAATAATAATAATTTTGTTCAGATTTAATATTAGAAAAAACTTTTGTTTTATTAATTAATTTTAGAAATGAGATAAATATCAGTATTTCTCTCTCTCTCTTCCCTTGAGGATAACAAAAAAATAACAAACAAATAAAAAAAAAACCCTCCGAAAAAACCCCTATTTTGTTTTTGTTAGTAATAAATTTATTGTTGTTGTTGTTGTTTGAGAGGGAGATTCTCTCTACCTGAGCTGTGCGGGGATGAGTTACTGGACCCGTAGCCATCATCGAGGATGTTGGGGTGATGTTGCTGCTGCTGCTGCTGCTGCGGCGGATCTTGACCGGCTGTAGCTGTATCATCGCGGGTTGGGCACAACACACTCAGCTCCATGGCGGCTGTTGCTGCCCGATGTTTAGTGTTGCTGCATAGGCCATTTGGATTGTGTCAAGTACCCCATGCCGTCGTTCGGTGGGGGTCTTAGGCCACAACAGACATAGCAGTTCTCGCCCTGACAGGAGATCAGACGCAACTGAGCGAAGAATAAAAGCGACTCTCGTAGCCGGCGAATTTAGGTGACGGCACGCAAGCGCCAAAATACTTCTCTCTCCCCCCTCCTTCATTCTCTCCTCTCTTTCTCTCTCTCTCTTCCCTTTAGATGATCACTTAATTAATACCAATCAATTAAATGAACCTTCGGATAAAACATCTCAAAAATGTATACAATGCTAGGTATTTTGGGTACTTATTATTCAAAAAGGATGCTGGTGCATCAGAGGCCATCGGGGGTCACGTTTTATTGTCCCATCTTTAGTCAATATTGAATGTAATATCTGTGATCTATGGCTGAAGATTAATCGTTGATATGGGACACAATAAAACAAGATTTAATCATTTAATTGTAATTCGCCAACGCGGAGAGATCTCTCTTTCTAACAACTTAAAATTACTTCTGGAATGGTTCTGCGGGATGGATAACATTTTTGTCAGTCCACAAAATATTAATTAACTTATTGTTCTTTAAGCAGTCTCGATGTGCAATCAGATTATCCTCGCCCCCCCCCAACAAAAAAATCTAAACAAGATTATCCCCATTACCTCTTTGTATACTTTGAGAAACTATGTAGGCTATACCATTTTGATGCGATTGCAATATTTTCTCCCAATCTATTAACAATATGGATGGAATGACTTGTGCGTCGATCCATTCGTCCCAGAGGGTAAGAAGGCTGCATCCTAGAGCGGCAACAAATTTACAGGGTCCGCAGTTTGGCAATTTATTCAATTTTAATATTTCCGTATGAATTTAAAAATCTGGTGTGACTGGCGCACAGCACACAACTTTCTCTTAGGGGGGGGGGGGGGGGGGGGGGGGGGGGTTCCTTCGGTAATCGAATGTTGTGTACTGTGCTTGTCACACCAGATTTTTTGTGTCGACATGTATTTAGTTTCCGACAGTACGGTACATTCGATTTTCAAGATGTAAAATTTATATGTGAAAATATTTATATTTTGTTACCATGGCAACCATTTCTCCTATCTTTTCTATGGAGTACAAGAGTAAACTGGTCTTCAGAAGATTTCAATGGCAAAATGGGAATATATATTTTAAAGAGAATCTAAAAAATAATTGATTTTTGAATTAAAAAAAAACTCGTTGGAGCGAATTTAGAGAAAATCGAAAAAAACTGAAAAAGTGCATCAGTAAAGTATTGCAATATTTTCTCCCAATTTATTAAAATATGGAAGGAATGATTGTGGGTCGTCCTTTCTCCCAGGGGGGAAGAAGGGGTCTTGGGGGGGCAAAAAATTTATTAGAAAATTTTTTACTAGTTCTTTTTGGTCAATTTTGTTCAAAAGCTTCGTGTCACGTCCCATGAGAGTGCTTAACTTAAATATAAAATTTGAACTTCCTAGCTCTTTTCGTTCTTGAGATATTTTGTTCACACGCACACACAACCACAGACATATTTTATTTGTACAGCCGCTAATGAAGATGTGCTATTAAATTAAGCCGTGAAAAAGCAAAGCTATGAACTTTGCTTAATTATAAAGATCAATATTGATAAATAGTATGTAAATAAATCCTACCATTAAGGCTAGCCGCATGTTGAGGCGCAGCTTGGTCAGGTGACGCAGGATGACTCACTGTGAATTTCTGAGGTGAAAAGCTGCTGGTGAGATATCACCGCAAATCAAAACGCAGTTTTATCAAGCAGTTTCAAAATGGATGGACTACTGCTGATGGATTTCAGTTCAGAATCGGAATCGGAAAATGAGTGTGAGGACGAAATGATAGCTGCAGCTCTTCTGATCCAGAAAAAATCAGAGAAACATTTGTATTTGGACAAAAGAAAAAGTCATGGAGAATCAGCCTTGAGTTTTATTTTCATATAGTCTGCATGGCTCGTATCATATATAATTTGACGTATTCGCATAGATTCAATTAATTTCTCTTCCATTTTTTGACAAAACAAACCGTGACAACTGAAGAAAACTGCGGCGTGGGGGGGGCGGGGCGGCGGGGGGCCTACGGTGAATACTCCCTTCCCCCCCCCCCCCCCCTTGCTTGGGCCCTTTTTTTTTTTTTTTTTTTTACCTTCCCCACTCCCCTCCCCCCAACGCCCCGCCCCCCGGGGGGTTTTTATGTTTTTTTTCCTTGTGGGGCAGGGGGGAGGGGGATTTGCATCATTCTTCCTTTTCTTTGGGGGGGGGGAGGAGGTGAAAGGGGGGAAATTAAGGCGTTGGGGGTGGAGGGGATGGGGGAGAATTTGCAAAGGATTATTTGCCTGCTTAGAATAAAATATTCAGGAGAAATTCAGGATAGGAAATAAAGTTGATGCAGCAAGATTGGTGTTTAAGGGATCTCAGAAGAAAGATTAGGGATAAAATGACATTAAAAAACAAAATTAGGGAAGCCCGACGAATATTTATTTTGTATATTTTAATTGACTAAATACAGACAGACTATTAAACAGTCAACCATATATTTTTCAAAATAATAACAATGATCACTTTATTTACTTAAAAATAATTAGTAATACTTTTTATTTCATAAGGAAAAAAATTAAATTTTTTTTTTTTTAAATACAATAATAAAATTAATTTAAATAAAAAGTTTCATTTCTAAATGAACACCTAGAACAACAATCTTACTAATTGTTATTGTTATTGTTACACAGTACAGTATATAGAGATGGGGTTCGTTTTCTTGGGATTTTTTTAAATCCTACAACTTCCTTCGAAAATTCGAATCTATCGAATCTTCAACAAACCAACTAAAAAATTGTTTTTTTTTTTTGTTTTTTACAATTTTTGTTTAACCAATCGTCTAACTTGCTTGCACAAGGTGAAATAACAGCTAGTGAAAATGTTTAGAAGAAGAGGCCAAGGATTCCACTTGTAGGCCGACAACTCTCAGCAAAAAAAAAAAAAATTGCGTATTACTCTTTCCAAACTTTTGTTCTTGGCGATAAAATAATCAAATTGCTTTAATAATAACCAAAAGTATCGACACAAAGTTGAATTTTAAAAAAAGGAGTTTTATTTGGTTATGTACATACATTTCGATGTTAAAACACCATCATCAGAACCTTATTACAAACTAAATCTACTACGATCAGGTGAATAGCTGTGTCACTTCAAGCCGACGTTTCGGTCAGATATACGACCATCCTCAGGAATTTTGTTGACTTGATAGTCGTAAACGTCGGCTTGAAGTGACTAATAAACGAAATAAACGTAGCTGCAATTGATCTTTTAATTTATTCCTTACTATATAACTGCTAGTTTTTAATAAAGTTCTGATGATGATGTTTTAATATCGAAATGTACAGTGAGGGGCAATCTTAAGTCCCACCATGCGTTTTCTACTTGTGATTATTTCATTGTTTTTATAAAAGAAAATCAAAATCTTGATTGCAAATTTTCTAGGTTTGAACCATGAAAGTTTCCATTAAAAAAATATTTTTTTTAAAAACAATGAAATAATCACATGTAGAAAACGCATGGGTGGGACTTAATATTCACCGTCACTGTACATAAACCAAATAAAACTTCTTTTTTAAACTGAACCTTGTGTTTATTTTTAATTATTATTTTAATTTTAAAAACGTTTAAACTAGTGCTTATGATGAATTCGATTTTTAAACTTATTATTATGATAAATTCGTGGTTAAATAGGAGATGAGGATGTACTTGGCCTCATAAGTGAAAAAAATAAAAAACCATATTTTATCCTGATGATAAACGCCACTGGCGTTCGAAACGTCGATAAAATATAATCTTATATTTTTTCAACTCCAGCTGCCAATAAATAAATACATTCTCATGCCTTTATATTATTTTATTATTTTTAATCATTTTGATCAAAAGATTGACTGCCTAGGAACCTATTTGACGCTTGAGCCAATCTTTGAAGGTGATTGATAGAAAGTTTGAATGACTCAATCATTTAACTCAATCGATCCAGGCCCAGTTTGATCAATTCTTACGTCAGTCACCCGCCAGGCAACCATGGAGTTTACCCCGTTCTCCCAAAAAATGATACAAAACGAAGACGAAATTAGAGAAAAAAGCCCAAAGTTCAGAACATTTATGAGTTTCTGAGCCTCAAAAATACTCACAATAGAAGCGATTTCTTAATTTGTACCATTTCTTGGACGAACGTAGATTCCGCTTTTTGTTTTCCCCTTTAACGGCAATCAACGTCAATGCAAGGAAGGCCAATTTGGTGTTGGACACCATTGTTCGAAGCGTTCTTCCGTTTCGAAAACTCAAATGTGACCGAGTTTTGGCTGAAAGTTTGAAGGTTTGATTGGAGTTGATTGAAGCGCGCGTCAATCGATTAACTGAACCGTTTGATCAAAATGATTGACCGTCTAGGGCCTCCTCAATAATAACAAAATGAAATTATTAAATAAAATGAAATCATCCTCTGTTTCCACAGCTATTTTGCACATCTTTATGAGAAGTTTTGAAAAGCACAATATAGTAGACAGATAGGCTACGACATTGAATTATCTTCCAAAACGGAGTAATACATGCAATATTTTCTTCTTTTTTTTGCTTAGAACTCTTACACTTATTGACATCAACTAAGAACATTTTTCACATAAATTGTAACATGTAAGGATTCCACATATTGAGGATTCGGGCTCAAACTATTTTGCAGATTCCTAATAAAAGACATTTTTGCCATTAATCGGGGTTTATTTTAGTTAGTAATTAATAATGCAAATTAACTTCAAGATACTCCAGCCACTATTTCTGCAGTTTTCATCAGGTGACGTTTCACATATATTTCTGCACAAATATTGGTCGAAACGATGTAATTTCTTGAAGTTAATTTGTATTTGTAGGATGTATCGTTTCATTTCTGGGCATCTTATTAGTGGGTTTAAAAGTAAAAAAAAACAAAACAACAGAATTGTATGTATACAAAATTTTAATTATTCTATTGGCGATCGATTTCGTCAACTTGACATCGTCAGGCCAGAATTATTAACAGTATAATATATATATAATTATTCAACTAATGAGATCTTTAAGAGATCTTGTTATATTAAAACATAAAATGATGTAAAAAATTATAAGTGATTTTAAAAACGTTATTTCAAGATTTTAAAAATCTCTTATAATTTTTTACCTAATTTTATGTTTTAATTAGGAACCGACCGAAGTTTCGGTTCCGGCCAAAAATCCTGGTTTCGGTTTCATCCAAAAACCAGCCGAAGCTTCAGCCTGGTAGAAAACTGAGTTTGAAAAAGACGGGATGAGAATCGTAGACCAAAAAATATGGGGAATGACTTCCCCGAGACTTTCTCGTATATTCTTTTGGAATTACGTTTGGGGTGTGTGTGTGTGTGTGTGTGTGTGAACACGATGGCTTAAAAACCAAAGCAGCTAGATCGATGAAATTTGGTATATGCTCCTTACACTAAAATTGTAGATTTCTATCAACTTTTGGAGTAAATACATCACTTGGAAGTAGTACTTTACTTAAAAAGAAAAAATAAATATGAACAAATGAATTTGTTTATATTTCCCTTTTTTAATGACACCTGTATGATTTTGTTTTGATTTTTATAAAAATTAACGAAAATTTTCTATTTCTTCTGTGATTATTTCAAAAACTATTCAGTTTTCGAAAAAATGTCAAAGAATAAAAACTTTTTAAAATAGAGTAATTTATCATAATATAACAAAAAAATTGAAAATTTCAAAATTTTTGAAAAAACTTTTTAAGTAAAGTACTACTTCCAAGTGACATATTTACTCCAAAAGTTGATAGAAATCTACAATTTTAGTGTAAGGAGCATATACCAAATTTCATCGATCTAGCTGCTTTGGTTTTTAAGCAATCGTGTTCACACACACACACACACACACACACACACATAATGCCAAAAATGGTATTTTTGGACTCAGGGAGGTCTAAAACGTGGAGAAACATCAAAATCTCGAAGTCGAATTTTTTTACGATTACAATACTTTCTCTATACGAGAAAGTAAAAAATGACTAAATTATTTTCACAACAGGGAAAAAAATGGAAATTTCACAAAAAAAAAAAAAAAAGAAAGTCGGAGTCAAGAGGGAAAATTTACTAAAAAAAGAGGTAAAATGATATGAATTTTGTATAGGAAATTTTAAGAAAAAGTTTAAAACAAATTTCGGTTTCGGCCGAAAATAAAATTAAAGCCGAAATTAGTTTTCGGATTCTGCTGAAAATCTTGTTCCGTTCGGACCCTACTTTGGATATAACAAACTTATTCCAAGATTCCATTAGATGAATATTATATATATACACGTATTATACGACTGTTAATAACGCTGGCCTGCCGATGTCAAGTTGACGATTCGATTGTAAATAGAATAATTTAAATATTTATATATAAAATTCTGTTTTTAACTTTTAAACCCACTAATTCATTTGTATTATTTAATTATTAACTAAAATAAACCAGGATTAATGTCAAAAATTTCTTTTATTATTAATAATATCATCGTGAATGCTTAAATCATTGAATCAAATCTTTCCGATTCCTGCCATCTCTAGGTATACATTTAATACATACTATATATGTAATAGATACGTTGGGCTTATAGTTGGTAGTTCAATTGGGATAGGTAAACAGAAAAAGACGATTGGTATTTCGTTGTCCCGGACCGGATCATACTCAGAGCAGGATGATCGAATCGTCAGTATGATGAGAAATTGAATAAACAACGAAATACCAATCTTCTGTCTACCTATCCTGTATATTTAATGAAAATAATTGCCTAATCTTGATGCGGCTTCCTCGATGACGATGAGTGTACTGGAGTAGATGGATTTTGATCATCGATTGGATCATATACATGGTAATCATCCTCGCTCAGTTTCTTGGCTAGAAAATAGATTTCCGCCAAAGCAATGATAAGCGCACACATAACGCCAAGAAGAATTCTGAAGCCAAAATCCAAAGATCCGACAATTAATTCAACTCCAATGAAACCAAATGCAAATCCAGCGGCGACGGAAAACACAAATTGTGCCACGGCGATTAGTTGTCGATTGATCTGTTTCACTGTGAACAAAAAAATATATTTAAATTTAAATATAGAAAGAAGCAAATAATCCATAAGAATACATTTTTGCCTAAATGCTAGCTAGCCATTCTAATCCCACTATAAATTTCTAAAAGGGTCACAACGCTCAGCAGATTTTCTCATACAGTGAAGCCACAAACTGAAAGATGTAGAGTCCAAGCGTTAGCATTCTTTGGAATTATGCGATCACAGGTCTTTAAACTCTTCAGTCTATTTTCTTTTTATGAGAACATCTGGGGAAACGATGTGTACCACACATGTATGATGAGAAATTGAATAAACAACGAAATACCAATCTTCTTTTTCTGTCCCACCTATCGTATATATGTAATGAAGATAATTGCCTAATCTTGATAACCAGCAAACTTTGCCGAAAGTTTCCTTAATTTTTTCTAATTATTTTAAATTTTCCGGTTTTTCAGCATCACCACCATTACTTTCTACCCTATCCTCTTAAAAATGGCTCCAAAATAATAGCATAAACGTCGAATGAACAATTAATCAAAAGCATCACTTTTCCAAAAACTTTTTGATGGATTATTATAAAGGCTATTTATTAGGTTGGCCGATTTTATTGGAGCGTTTTTGTTGTAAAAAATTAATCTTTCATTTACTTTTTTTTCCTGTTCAAATGCGTGTCGAAAATCATATTCATATTCGTCATATTATGCTTGACCAATACGAGAAAGGATAGAAGGCAGCCCAGTCATTTCGCGATCTCAACGCGAAGGAACAATAAGCGGTTTTCCCGCTTCAAGTCTGGTGATACCAGCTTGGAGGACAATTCAGGATGATGTTTCAACAGACATGAAGCAGGAAAACCACAATGTGTTTGTTCCTTCGCCAGAAAAATCGTTGAGATCGCGAAATGACTGTGCTGCCTTCCATCCTTTCTCGTAGTGGTCAAGCATAATATGACGAATATGAATATGATTTTCGACACGCAATTTCATCAATTGAACAGGGAAGAATATTTTTTGAAAGGTTAATTTTTAACAACAAAAAGCGCTCCAATATAAACGGTGGATAATTATGAATCAACCTAATACAATATAATATACAGACTACAATTGAAGAATTCTCAATATATATAGAATCTTTGTCTTATTCCATGATTAATTAATTTTCACTGACACAATATTAAAATAAAATGTAGAGAAAGTTTTTTCTTTTTGCAGGTTATTCAGCAATGATTAATAAAGAAGACTTTATTTTTTAAATTTGAAAATTTTAATAGGAACAAGACAACCAGTGTGCGCATTTATCCTGGTTTCGGTCACATAGGACCATCATCAGGCCCGTAAGCCTTCTAAGCTAGTTGAGATAATAAAAAACATATATATACATAGTACAGAAACCAAGATCTTCCTCATAATAAACTTATTGTTTGGCATAATATACGTAAATACGGAGATCGAAAATTTATGGGTATGTTGAATCGACAGATGTTTTGTTTTTTAAGATTATTATATGTAAAAAATGTGAATTTTATTAGAAATAGATCTATACATGTACATTCCTCTAAAGATTAATACCCTGTTTGACATTTTGATGTTGTTTTACAGGCCTGACGATGGTCCTTTGTGACCGAAACCAGGATAAATGCGCACACTGGTTGTCTTGTTACCATTAAAATTTTCAAATTTAAAAAATAAAGTCTTTCTTTATTAATCATTGCTGAATAACCCGCAAAAAGAAAAAACTTCCTCAACATTTTATTTAATGTTGTTCTTTCATCTCCTGAACTCAACAATATTAAAAATTATAATAATGGAAATTTTTCATTTTTGTTTTTTTTTTTTAAATGAAGAATTAACTCACTCTGATATGCAATTGTATCCTCGGGATGTTGATAACGGACACAGTCAACATTTTTTGTCATTGCATAATAATCCCTGGAATTTTGTTGTTGACGCAATCGTTGTACTCGTGCTTCCAGTTCCGGATCACGTGGAAGTCGAATGGGCTCGGGTAATTGTATCTCAGAACCATCAATGAGCTCAAAGAACCATTGCGGCGAGGAATTTTCATTTTGATTGTCGCCCGATTGGACCATCTCAGAAAGAGATTCGAGGGGCATTCGAGTGCGAATCCATCTTAAATCGTCAATCTCAAGGAGAGTGGTGGGGTCATCAATGAGAGCTTGTAATCGGCTGGGTAGAGCATCTTCAGTATTTAGTGTGTCTTTGATGAATTGGATGAGGAAGGGCCCCGGTTTTAGGCGGATGGTTCCATCCGGGTTGGAGACTAAGCGCCCTTCTGCAGACATGTTTTAATCTAAAATAAAAAATAAATCAAGAGATCAGATAATAGAAATTTCAAATACTCGTGCACTGATATAAAACAAAATTATAAAATAACGAGGTTCAGGCTTTTTCAGTACGCAAATCAAAAATACAATTTTTAAAAAAATCATATTTATTTTAAAAGGTTAACAAACCAATGTAGGTTTCGACAGCTTCCAGCTTGTCTTCCTCAGTGTCGGGTTTGTACCTGGAAGGGTTTACATTTTAACGTTTAACATTTTTCAAAAATTATTTATATAAGTTTTACATTATATATTATATATACCTTTCTATAGGTGATTTTTATATAGATATCCTCTCCAAAATTGCGATTAATTATAAATTTAATTTTTTTTAATTGATGTATGTTAATAAGAAAGTGTTTGGGCATTCAATGGAAAATAAGGTTTGTTCCTGGTGAGGATATCTATATAAAAATCACCTATAGAAAGGTATATATAATATATAATGTAAAACTTATATAAATAATTTTTGAAAAATGTTAAACGTTAAAATGTAAACCCTTCCAGGTACAAACCCGACACTGAGGAAGACAAGCTGGAAGCTGTCGAAACCTACATTGGTTTGTTAACCTTTTAAAATAAATATGATTTTTAAAAAAATTGTATTTTTGATTTGCATACTGAAAAAGCCTGAACCTCGTTATTGAATAATATCTGCAGTACTCGGTGAGTTTACGTTTTGAACAAAATTATAAAATCTATTTTTGAATGAGCTTTAGTTTATTCGATGGTAGAAGATGAGGATAGAAAAATTGTAAAAGGAAAGAAATTATGAACAGAGATGCACAAGGGTTTCAGCATCTGAGGCCATTTAGAACCCGTACCTACAAACTTTCGATTAGAAGTACTATATATACTTTACCTAACTAGTAATATGCAATTTATTCTCAAGATCACTGTAAAAGTGACGCAACTCCTCTTCTTTTTCTTGAAAAGTTTGATCAACTTTAGTACATTTAAATGTCATATCCCCAATGAAATTTTCCCATTCTGCTTTACGAGCCTCGCGATGTTTTTGTAATTCAGTTGCCTGGAAAAAATGAGTATATATATATATATATATTTTTCAACCTTAACATTATTTTAATCTTTTTATTCGTATATTGGGAAAATGGCTTGTCCTCAGGAACTCGGTGGGTAGCTGGATGGTTAGAGTGACCATACGTACAGTGAGGGTCAATATTAAGTCCCACCCATGACGTTTTCTACGTGTGATTATTTCATTGTTTTTAAAAAAATATTTTATATTTTTTAATGGAAACTTTCATGGTTCAAACCTAGAAAATCTCCAATAAAGATTTCCATTTTCTTTTATAAAAACAATGAAATAATCACAAGTAGAAAACGCATATTAAAGTTCCTTCGTTACAAGGCTCAAGTCAGTTAGTTATATGACCAATGCACAAGCTACTTGGACATCCTTAAAATACATCGTTGATGATCAATTCGTCCCGTTTTATATGATATATTTTAGTGTGAGGTGGATAGCTGAGAAGATCTTGTAGTAAGGAATATGAAAGAGCGAATGCAGCTATTTTTATTTCGGTTATTAGGCACTTTAAGCCGACGTTTCGGTCAGATTTGAGACCATACTCAGGGCTGAAGTGTGTCAATAAAACTCGTCAAAAAGTCAAATGACGAAATTCGATGACTAATAAACGAAATAAAAATAGCTGCGTTCGCTCTTTCTTTATTCCTTACTATATGATATAGCCCTGGTATACAATGATAAAAAAATGTTTTTATAATCTAGGGTTGCGATTTTCAAAATGAGTTTAGTTAAATTTCAGGACTTTCTTAGACTAAAAACTGACAGGTGTGATATTAAAAAATAGATCATTGATAGGAAATTTGTTATCTCTTTTCATCATTATCTAAAAAAAAAAAGGGGATACCTTTAAATTGTGTTGTTCCTTATCGATAATTCGATTGCACATACTCAGAGCCACCTCCAAGTTGGCGTTGAGGTTCGGCAAATGCACATCTGAAGCGAGCTTTACTCTGTCCACCTGAGTGTCCTTTATGTCAGAAACCTTTTCAAGAATATCAAACAAATTCTCCACCTCACGATCTTCTCTTTTTTCCTTTAGAAAAACAAAATAAAAAAAAACATTCATTTTTTATTAGTGCTTTATTCAAGCATTAATTGTTCACTTACCTCGAATTCTTTTAAAAAAAATTTAATTTCACCATTAAGAAAAGGTTTATGATCAAATAATCGAGACCAAATTTCACCTACATCTAAAACATTAATGATATAAATTAATATAATTAATTGGCAATGACAGATAAGCTT
This sequence comes from Euborellia annulipes, assembly GCA_023213315.1. Taxonomy (NCBI): domain Eukaryota; kingdom Metazoa; phylum Arthropoda; class Insecta; order Dermaptera; family Anisolabididae; genus Euborellia; species Euborellia annulipes. The sequence goes on from JAKCPI010013619.1 coordinate 62,161, forward strand.
TGTTACCTTTGATCACGTTTTCCATGTTCGATTAAATTTCAAGAGAGTCGCAAGAGGGAAGTCGCTTGCCAGTCACAAGCGCCAAATTTCGAAATCGTTTCCTTTGGACAAATTTTTTAAATTTTCAAAGAAATCACTTATGAAAGATTTGTCTAATCCAAGTTTTTTTTTTTATTTTCCATCTCTGCTGCTGAGGCCATGTAGTGATAATTATTTGTATGCCGGCGGGGCCGTCCCTGGGAATGTTACCGCCTCCGTACAAGGTCATTTTTGCCGCCCCCACACCTGTGCTATAAAAGAAAATTAAATAACAATAATAATGAAAAAAAGTGCAGGAGATGGATTTGAACTCGAAAAGTGAGAGATGGAAAAAATATGAATTGTTGCCACTTTAGCAATTCACCCAACTTTGAACATTGAATAAAAGGACGTATTAAAAAAATTTTAATATTGCACATATGATATATTATTTTTTATTAGTTTTTAT
>JAKCPI010013620.1:0-26568 GCA_023213315.1 Euborellia annulipes
TTGATTGCACTAAACACTGAACACTAAGCACTAAACACTGATCACAATTACACTGGGGGAACACAAACCTGCAAAAGAAAAAATTGTTTTAAGAATCTATCCTTTAGAGTTCTAGCAATCTATGTTACTTACCAAAATATAGAAATTGTCGGAATCCCGGGCCGGAGAGACACGGCCCTGTAACAATGTCAAGCTCCGCTCTCTGCACAACTAAAGGCGATGCGTTGTCTGGAACTTAATTCAAGCAGACAATCGTAGCAGGTAAAACTATAAAGAAAAAAAAAAGAAAGAAAGAGAATTAGGAAAAGTTTTCCATTCGTACATAGCCCTATATATATATATATGGACCCTGTTACGCATTAGTGTGTCAAGCGCCAGATACCGAGTTTTGAGAAAATTAACACTAAAGTTTTTTGTTTTCAATGGATTATATATAATTTTTTTTTTGTCAATTGCGCAAGTAACATTAAATATACAGTAAATTTTTTTTAGGACATATTTCATAAAAAATACTATTAATTATAGCATTTGAAACAATATTCCGTGATTAACTCAAATTTTAATTTTTTTGGCGCTTGACACACTATTGCATAACAGGGTCCATATAGGCTACTAGCGGAGCTACCTCAGAGAAATATTTATATATTCTTTTTTTTTATATAATTTGTGTATTCCATGAATGAAAACAAATCCTCGAGCAGGCATTGAATTGGATTGAAATAATAATAATAATAATTCTCTTTTCGCCCTCGGGGCTTGGTGTAGGGGTTAGCGTGCTAAACCAAAAGTTGCGGGTTCGGACCCCAGGCAGTCCGATGATTTTATTTAAGCCATTTGGATACCAAATGGCTTAAATAAAATGCCTGGACCCTCAATATATGTATTGTATAATATTAATCAATAACGGATATCGTAAATGTCTTATATGGCCTGAGTTGCCGAAAAGACAGTGTGAATGTGTGTGTTTGAGTGTGAATGAAAAAAAAGTGTGAGTGTTAAAAAAAAAAAATATTTTCATAATTAAGAAAAGGAGAGGGTCCGCCGCAGGCTGGCGACGCGGCTAGTAGTAAAAATATTCCCTTGTTAAAAAAGTTATTAAGTTTAGAGTAAATTTAGAAAAATAAAAAATAATTTGAATCGCATTTGTTTAGATAAGAGCAATTGATTGATTGAAATTGATTGAAAAAAAAATAATTTAATTATTAAGATGTAGATGTGAATTAATAAAAATATATTATCTAAATTAAAAGAAATGTTGATAAGGAAATAAAACTATTTAATAATTTTCTAAACGCTGTTCATTTTATAATTTTGATAATAAGGTAATAATAAATTTATTATTAAGGTAATGATGAGCGTTTTTAGAATAAGTCTTTTATGGGAATATAATGCAAAAGACCCTAGAAATTAAACAAGTTGTGACCTGCAGGTGAAAATGAAACAAAATTATTGATTTTCCTTTTTGAATGCATCAATAAGATATAAAGATTATAATTTTAGAGGTTTACTAGTTAGGCCTACTTAATTCTTTGTAAATATCCTAAATAAAATAGGAATATGGAATCGAAATATTAGCAATTCTATTAAATAAAAGAAAAAGTCTTGGCAATTACATATAAGCTTAGAGTAGATTAATTAACAGAAATGTAAACAAAAAATTAAAATAAATTTTTATCCAAATTATCTATAGGCCTATTCAGTACCCCCTTGGCAAGCAACACTAAGCATTTGAGCAAAAGCGGCCAAAGACTAGTACTTTTTCGCTTTTCTCAGTTAACTAGTTTTGGAGACCTATTCGTATGATTATTCAAAAAAATATTCGATTCAGTTTTTACAAATTAGGCCTACTGATGGATCAAGTTATCCCAGAAGTTGAACCCGATATCTCTAGTCTAACCGAAGCACCAAGGAATTATAAGTTATTCGAAGACTTAGGCATTTGCTTGACTAGTAAAGTAATATAGTCATGAAATATGTTAAATATTATTTTAATATCTTATAAGGGATAATATGAAATCGAAGATAAATTTAATGTAAGTCTTTCTTAACATCTAAAAGGCTAGTGAAACGTTATACTCAAAGGACTAAAATAAAATCACTGTAAATTCATGGGCGTACCCAGCGAGGGGCAGGGGGCAGCTGCCCCCCTAGAAGCAAAAAAAAAAAATTAAACGTTTATAAAGTGGTGAAACGAAACAAAATTGGTGGATAGCGGCGGCGAATGATTATTTTTGTTAGGACTCGAGGGTTTTTAGGCCTTTAATTCGAAGGCTTTTCCCCTCTATATTAAAAATAGCTATGTCCCAATCTGGACGACCATGATCTGCCCCCCCCCCCCTGGACGACCATGATCTGACCATGCCCCCCCCCCCTAGATTTGATCCTGGGTACGCCCATGTGTAAATTATTGTGTATTCATTTCATTTCAAAATTAAAATGTTCCACCCTTCAATATAAGACATTCATTAAGCCCTATATTATAATATTTGAACAAGTATGATCTAGACTATAGGCTTGGAATAAGGCAAAATGCCTTTCACTTTCAAGTACTATATTCATTTAGAATTAATTATACATCTCAGTATTTTACAAAATACTTCTTTAGTTATAATTTCGAATTATATTAGCGATGGTGAGAGAGATTAATTAAAGACAAAGAGAGAAAAGAACTCGAAGCATACATGTTTGAAATGGTATATGAAAGAATCTGACTTTAAATAAATGGATAAAATAAAATATGCATATGTGAAATTGCCAATAAGTAAGAGAGCAAAGAATATAATATTAACTGAAGGCATGCACTCATATATGGTTCAACAAATATATTGAGGATTTGTTAAATTTTTATGTTATTTATAAAGATTATATGTTTAAAGTGATTAATAAATAAATAATAAGTAATATTGAATCGAAATACCTAAGCAAAACGATTGAGAGAGGAGAGAGAGCGGCGGAGGCTGCTGGCTGGCGTCATGGCTGCCGAGCAAATGAGAGCGCTTCGGTTTCCTGAGAGTAACGAGCGCAGAGACAATGCTAGGTCAAGAGTCCCCTCTCTACTGATCGGGTCAAGCGTCTTGTCTTCCCTAAACAGCAGGTGGACCATGGCGCCAAAGAATACAGCCCCGTGATTGGCTAATTAGTGAGGAGGGGGGAATCGACTGCAGAGAGGGGAGTGGTGGGGAGGTCTCCCACTCAACTTTCTTTAATTATATTAATAGTTAGAATATGAGGACAGAGTGGAAGATTCCATTTTATTATTTAAATAAAAGGGGAGTCAGGTAGTGAATAAAGAGCAGATCTTTTCTATTATTTCAATAAATATTAAAAACTACTAAGCAATAGGATATATGAAAACGTTTCTTATAGTAATTAATATTTTCTCTGTAATACCCATTATAGGGGAATTAATAATTATAAATTCAGGAAAATGGAAAGGGAGATTTCAAACGAAATTGAAACTTTTATAACTGGTGAGTTTAAAAAAATTGTCTCTCTCTCAAATGTAAATGCAATTCAATTCTCTTTCTCTCTATATTCTTTTACTTCAATTCTCGCCCTCACGAGCCCTCGGGCTTGGTGTAGTTGGTAGCGCGAATGCAATTCAATTCTCTTTTATTCTTTTATTTCAATTCTCGCCCTCGCGGCCCCTCGGGCTTGGTGTAGTTGGTAGCGCGAATGCAATTCAATTCTCTTTTATTCTTTTATTTCAATTCTCGCCCTCGCGGCCTCGAGGCTTGGTGTAGTTGGTAGCGCGAATGCAATTCAATTCTCTTTTATTCTTTTATTTCAATTCTCGCCCTCGCGGGCCCTCGGGCTTGGTGTAGTTGGTAGCGCGCCTGCCTTGTATATCAAGGGTCGAGGGTTCGGTTCCGGGCAGTCCAATGATTTTATTTAAGCCATTTGGATACCAAATGGAAATAAGAATGCCTGGGACCCAAAATACATATATATTGAAATACAATATCGTCAAAAGTCTGAGTTGCCGAAAAGAATGTGTGAAGGAAAAACAATTTCGGCTAATTTTGAAAAAAAAAAAAATCAAAACAAAATCCTACTCCTATGTGTCAATAAAAATAAAGTAAATATTAACAAATGAATTTGAAAGAACATATGACACAGACAAAATTCCAAAAATGTTTCTTTATACGAAAAAAAGTCTTGAGAAAGCAATTTCCGAATATTTAATTGCAGTCGAGACTTGAATATACTGTATGTGGGCTCAAAAATCTGGTGAGTGGGACAAACACAGAACAAAACTTTCAATTAGCGGAGATAAAAGAAAGTTGTGTGGTGTGCTACGTGTCTTACCAGATTTTTATAATATTTATATGCATTTTTGAGTGTATGTGTGGAGAAGAGGTGGGGGCGGGGGAGGGTGTATGTATTGCTAGACTAAGAAATCTCTACTTACCCTTCGGGGCAGTGAAGGTCACTAGAAGCTGCTCCTTGCAGTCCCTTAATTCAGCTCCAAACCCCAAATGCACTGGCGGAACACAAATCTGCAAAAAAAAGAACATCTCTTATCAAATTGGAAAGAAAATTTCTATTTATATATCAAATGAAAAAAATATTTAGATTGATATTACATATAAAAAATTTGGTGGCAAAAAAAATAAATGTCTACTATCTAATATTTAATTCGATCAAGTGATAAAAAATTTTTTCAAAGAATTCAGTAACACAGAGCTAGAGGTCTCGCGTCTTGTTTTAGGGAACAGCGTTTCGCTTCATGTCCTGAGCAATGAAATTTTTCTAAAGTATATTGGCTATCAATTCTAATTATATTTTTTTACTTTCTCTTACCTATGTATATATGTAATATATATATATATATATATATATAGAGAGAAAGTATTGGATTCATGTCAAAAATTCGATGTCGAGATTTTGATGGATCTTCACGTTTTGAGGTCCCCTGAATCCAAAAAAGTGGTTTCCGCGACATGGTCTGTCTGTGTGTGTGTGGGGGGTGGGTGTGTGGGTGGGTGTGTCTGTGTTCAATTTTAAGCATGAAGGAATTGAGCTATGAGGCTGAAATTTTATATTTAAGTTAAACACCCTCCTGGACCGGAAAAATAAGCTTTTAATCAAAATCGGCCAAAGATTACTAGTACTTTACTGATGTACTTTTTCAGTTTATTTCGATTTTCTCAAAATTTGCTCCAACGATTTTTTTAAAATTCAAAAATCAATTATTTTTTAGATGCTCTTTAAAATGTATATTCTCATTTTGTGATTGAAATCTTCTGAAGACCACTTACTCTTGTACTCCATAGAAAAGATAGGAGAAATGGTTGCCATGGTATCAAAATATAAATATTTTCCCATACTTATAAATTTTACATCTTGAATTCAATTGTACCCCCTACTGTCGGAAACTAAATACATGTCGACACAAAAAATCTGGTGTGACAAGCACAGTACACAACTTTCGATTACCGAAGGTAAGAGAAAGTTGTGTGCTGTGCGCCAGTCACACCAGATTTTTTTTTAAATCTGGTGTGATTGGTCGCACACAACTTTCTCTTACCTTCGGTAATCGAAAGTTGAGTTTTGTGTTTGTCAAACCAGATTTTTCAAGTCGAGATATATTTAGTTTCCGCCGATATATTAGAATTTAAGATATAAAATTTATAATTATGGGGAAATATTTATATTTTATTACCATGGAAACCATTTCTCTTATCTTTTCTATGGAGTACAAGAGTAAAGTGGTCGTCAGAAGATTTCAATGGCAAAATGAGAATATATAATTTAAAGAGCATCTAAAAAATAATTGATTTATGAATTTTAAACAAAAATCGTTGGAGCGAAAAAGTACATCAGTAAAGTACTAGTATTCTTTGCCCGATTAAAATTGAACACACACACACCCACACATCCACAGACAGACAGAAAGTGGAAAACCACTTTTTTGGAATCAGGGTACCTCAAAACGTGAAGATCCATCAAAATCTCGACATCGAATTTTTGACATGATCGCAATACTTTCTCTTTCTATGTATATAATAACAAATACCAGGTGTCACGCACCCCATTGTTGGGATCGAAAGAGAAAAATATTCTGAGCCCAAAAATCCATGTTTGGAATTTTTTGATTAAGTAGTTAATTAGTAATTAATTAATAAAAGTGACCAATCAGGAGCGCGCTATAGAAGAATAGAAAATAAGTGGGATAGTAGTAGATAAATGATAGAGAAACATTAGGTAAATTGTTTTGGTTAATTAATAAAAAAATAATAATTATTTTTTTCATTAACAAAAACAATTTACCTAATGTTTCTCTATCATTTATTTCGAGTATTTAATTTTTTTATTTCAATAATAATTATTATTATTTTAATAATTAACCAAAAGAATTCGTCTGAAGCTTTCTATTTAAGCCATTAGAAAAATATTAGCGTTCGGGGCATGGCGTAGAGGTTAGCGTGCTAACCTCATATACCAAACGTCGCGGGTTCGAACCCCAGGCAGTTCGATGATTTTATTTAAGCTTATTGGATACCAAATGGCTTAAATAAGAATGCCTGGACCCCATATATGTATATTTATCAATAACGGATATCGTAAATTTCTTATATGGCCTGAGATGCCGAAAAGACTGTGTGAATGTGTGTGTGAGTGTGAGTGTGAATCAGAAAAAAGTGTGAGTGTTTAAAAAAAAAAAGTATTAATAAAGAAAAAATTGAAAAAAAACCGAATTCGATTTTTCGGGAAAAACTCGGTTTCTCGGTTTCTGAAAATTAGCCAAAAAACCGGTTTACCGGTTTCGGTTTCCACCGGGGTCCAAACCCTAGTTCAAACCCTAGAAATTTTCATTTTCTTTATATAAACAATGAAATAATCACAAGTAGAAAACGCATAGGTGAGACTTAATATTGTCGCTCACTGTACAGTATATCATTGTATTTCAAAAGTATTATTATTATTTCATTCATTAACAAAAACAATTCAGCTGAAACTTCTCTGTCATTTATTTTGAGATTATTATTTTTGTACTTCAATAATAATTATTATTATTTTATTAATTAACCAAAACAATTTACGTGAAGCTTCTCTGTCATTTCTATACTACTATCCCACTTATTTTCTATTCTTCTGTAGCGCGCTCCTGATTGGTCACTTTTATTAATTAATTACTAATTAACTACTTAATCGAAAAATTCCAAACATGGATTTTTGGGCTCAGAATATTTTTCTCTTTCGATCCCAACAATGGGGTGCGTGACACCTGGGACACCCGGTATAGAGGGTAAGAGCAACGTAAAAATTCAATTATAAAATCAATAAAATCAATTGTGTCTTACAAGATATTTTATTGAATTACAAGACTTTTTCTTTTGCCCACAAGAGAGAGAGAGAGAGAGAGATGAAAAGAAGTTGACTCCATACACCCCCCCCCCCCACAAATGCCAGGGTTAGGGGATGCTTAGAAATGGGTTATTTGATACACCAGAGCACGTCACGTGTCTTCTTCATTTTGCCAACTTTCATCAACTCTCCAGGGAATTCACTTTCTATCTGATCTTTTTCGCTTCTTACGTCACTAACTACATAGCTTCAAATTCACTTCAATTAAACTCCCAAGGCTCATATTTTATAACAAATTTGACTCTTCGAGTTAATCTAAAAAATTATGGAATCATATATGAATTAGAGAAATTTGATTACGTAAATTTATTTAGATGTCGCTCTCCTTTGGAATGAAATCGTACATAAAATATACAAATTATAGATTATATAATTAAAGATCAAATTTATTTTTATTTATTTATTTGAAATTCCTATCGGGATCCCCGTTTATTTACCCGAGGTGCTTTCGTGTACGAAGACACACACCTCAAACCCAACCGGCCTCTGGCCCACAGATCATACAATCAAGATAGGACAGCTCCAGGTTAAAAATTGTTTATAAGTTTAGCGCCGTCTATAGGCGTGTCGACCTATTATTTTGCGCGGGAGACCCGTGGCTCAGAGAGAAGACATTAGCTTCTCGTGCCTAAGGTCCCGGGTTCGCTTCCCGTCTCAAGCGAGAAAAATTTATTTTATTTGAATTGGCTACTAATCATTTGAATTAATAGGGAAGGGGTCTAAATGGCATTAGATGCCGAAAAAGATCTTAAAAAAAAAAAAAAAAAACTGCTCACGAAAAATTTAATTTGTTTCAAATACTGGAGTGATAGTTGCACAGGAAAAATCTCGTCCAATCCGTATTGAATTTTTGATATTTATTCAATATTTTCTGTATATTAATCAAGGGCGGACCAGTGGTGTTTCTCGGGGGGAGAGGGGTAATCTGGTGTGACTGGTCGCACAGCACGCAATTTTTTCTTTATTTCGGTAATTTAAAGGCGCATTCTGTACTTGTTTGCCAGAATATAAATACAAATCAAACTTTTAAGTATTAGTTTTTAAAATTTTTCATTAAAAATAAATTTATTTTCGAAAAAAAGTATTTTTTTTAAATCTCGGGGGGGGGGGGATAATTACCACATTTACCCCCTGTATCCGCCCTTGATATTAATATATACGTTCATCGGTATGATAAAATAAAAAAAAGATTAAACAATTATTTGAAAATGAACAGTAAATGAAAATAAAATAATATAAAAAAAAAATTTAAAAACAACGCTTTTATAAATGTACTAAAAGAGAAAAATAATTATGTATAATTTCTTTAAAATTATATTAAAAATTAATATATGTTACTAAAACTAAAAGCGTTGGGCGCGGGATTTGCAAATTTTAATTGTATAAATAGGCCTATTATATGTTTTATGAATACATTTTAATACCATAGACTTGGCGGGTAGTTAGGCAAAACAGTTTGAAGTGACTCAAATGTTTTAGTTAGATTATTTTATTTTATTTTTTATTTTTTGATTCAAGTATCGGTGAATTAAGGTTAGTTGATCCTCTGCAATGCAAATTGCAAGAGATTGTTAATTTGCGCGCCCAACGCTTTTAGTTTTAGTAACATATATTAATTTTTAATATAATTTTAAAGAAATTATACATAATTATTTTTCTCTTTTTAGTACATTTATAAAAGCGTTGTTTTTAAATTTTTTTTTATATTATTTTATTTAACTCTTTTTAGTTTTTGTAATAAAATATTAATACGTATGAGTTATATACATATACACGATACAATAAGACAATTTGTATTTTGAAGAGAAATTTTTGATTATAAATTTCACCCCCTCTTTTTGTGATAGGCCGAAATTAATTGACCTACAAAGATGAGACACATCAAATATTGCATTGTCACGGGAGTTACATATGTGTATAAAATTTCAAAGCTCTAAGTTAAGTAGAACTGGTCGTAATTTCAATTGCTAACTTTGTCGGACCGAACAATGGAAATGTGATTAATTGGCCGCTAATCTGAATTTAATTAATTTTTAATTATTTTGAATAGCACATTTTGTAGAGTAAAGTCTATTTAACACCTCTGCTAATGCTCGAAACTCTAAATTAATTATAAATAGGAGAAATTTTGATTATAAAACTTCCCCCCCCCCCCCACTTTTTTGATCGGCCGCCATTTTGTAATTAATTCACCTACAAAGATGAGACATATCAAATATTGCATTGTCACGGGAGTTACATATGGGTATAAAAATTCAAAGCTCTAGGTTAAGTAGAACTGGTCGTAATTTCAATCGCTAACTTTGTCGGACCGAACAATGGAAATGTGATTAATTGGCCGCCATTTTGAATTTTTTTGAATTTTTAATAATTTTGAATAGCACATTTTTTAGAGTAAAATCTATTTAACACCTCTGCCAATGCTCAAAACTCTAACTTAATTATAAATAGGAGAAATTTTGATTATAATATTTTACCCCCACTTTTTTTTGATCGGCCGCCATTTTGTAATTAATTCACCTACAAAGATGAGACACATCAAATATTGCATTGTCACGGGAGTTACATACGTGTATAAAATTTCAAAGCTCTAGCTTAAGTAGAAGTGGTCGAAATTTCGATTTGCAAATTTGTCGGAAAAACAGGAAAGCAAGTTAATAAAAGCGTTGTAAAAAAGAGAAATTAGTGTTAAAAAAATTTATTGAAAATTGTAAAAAAATTATAATTAAATTTAATTATGAAGAGCAACAAATTAAGAACTTACTTCTTTCTTTTCCATTTTTTAAACACTTAGGGCATATTAAAGGGCAATAATTGCGTGTGATTAATTGAGTAGGGCACGTTACAATTTTATTTAATTCAAATTTATAATGTTTTTTTTTATTTGTTATTAAACTCATCAAACAATGTTATTTTGTTGGCGAATGGAACGAACTCTACAGGATGCAGCCAATAATAAAAAGCATCTGTTTTAGTTAACACTCTTTATTTGGAACGTTTTGGCTATGATTAACAAAGCCATCTTCAGCCCTCCAAGAGTATATTTTATATTATTAACATATAAAACAGATGTAGTTACATTCAAGGCTTTGCTCTCATGCTCTCTTGTGGGTAATGATAATTTAAATATACATACGACCAAATACACATGTACTGTATTATAACTAATTTGACTACATCTGTTTTATATGTTAATAATATAAAATATACTCTTGGAGGGCTGAAGATGGCTTTGTTAATCATAGCCGAAACGTTCCAAATAAAGAGTGTTAACTAAAACAGATGCTTTTTACTTTCTCTTAGCCTATATATGAAATATATAGGAGAGAAAGTATTGCGATCATGTCAAAAATTCGATGTCGAGATTTTGATGGATATACATGTTTTGAGGTCCCCTGAGTCCAAAAAAGTGGGTCCCGCAAATTGGTCTTGTGTGTGTGTGTGTGTGTATGTATGTGTGTGTGTCTGTATGTGTGTGTGTGTGTCTGTATGTGTGGACAGATTTTTAGCATGAAGGAATTGAGCTACCGGATTGAAATTTTATATTTAACTTAGGTACCTTCCCACACGCTCAAAATAAGCTTTTGAACAAAATCGGCCAAAAAGTACTAGTACTTTACTGATGTACTTTTTCAGTTTTTTTCGATTTTCTCAAAATTCCCTCCAAGGATTTTTTTTAAAATTCAAAAATCAATTATTTTTTAGATGCTCTTTAAAATGTATATTCTCATTTTGCCGTTGAAATCTTCTGAAGACCACTTTACTCTTGTTCTTCATAGGAAAGATAGAAATGGTTGCCATGGTAACGGAATTTAAATCTTTTTCTTTTTATTAGATTAAAAATCAATTATTATTTAAATTCCCATTTATTTTTTTTTATTTCTGTTTTTAATTGTTTCAAAGAAAACATATATCTCTCTCTCTCTCACTTGCAAACACTATGCCTGTCTCTCCGCCTTCTCTCATAGGCCTAATGTTAATTTCCTATAGGGATTTGTATGTTAATTTCGATTCAAAAGGGGGTCCCCTTTGGAACTTTTTAGGCATTTAAAATTTTTTTTCCAATTCTTATGAAATTTTGTATTTATTTACGATTCTATATTGTGTATAAAATGTCCAAATATGAGATTAAAATTTTGAAAAATAACCATAGTTTATTTGAAGCAGTCAACATTTAAAATGCAAGTTTGAAACTAAGGTGCTATCGGAAACTAAATATATCTCGACACAAAAAATCTGGTGTGACCAGCACAGTGCCCAACTTTCTCTTACCGAAGGGTAAGAGAAAGTTGTGTGCTGTGCGCCAGTCACACCAGATTTTTTCTTTTTTCAGCAACTACGGTGGCATTTTCTCTATTTGAGGAAATTGTTGATTCTTATGTAAAACTTTTTTTTTTTTTTTTTTTTTTGTAAACCTGTTTTCTTAAACTAATTAATCAAAATGTGTGTTTATTTAATTGTCTTAAAAGGTGAAGAACGCCGCCTCTGATGCGTTTATAAAAACGTTAACAAATTATTAAAAATTACTATAAAACGAATCAGTGGCGTATTTCTATTATCTTTAGGGTTTTAGGATAGATTTTATGGAATAATTATAAGCAGTGGCGGCTCGGAGAAAACATATTGGTAAAAAAAAATATGGGGATTGACTTCCCCGAGACTTTCTCGTATATTCTTTGGGAATTACGTCTGTGTGTGTGTGTGTGTGAACACGATTGCTTAAAAACCAAAGCAGCTAGATCGATGAAATTTGGTATATGCTTCTTACACTAAAATTGTAGATTTCTATCAACTTTTGGAGTAAATACGTCACTTGGAAGTAGTACTTTACTTAAAAAGTTTTTTCAGAAAATTTCGAAATTTTCAATTTCTTTGTTATATTATGATAAAATACTCAATTTTATAAAGTTTTTATTCTTTGATATTTTTCCGAAAACTGAATAGTTTTTGAAAAAATCAACGAAGAAAAAGACATTTTTCGTTAATTTTGGAAAGAAAAATCAAAACAAAATAATACAGGTGTCATTAAAAAAACATGTAAATATAAACAAATTCATTTGTGAAACAAATTCCTTCCAACATTAACACGTGCACAAGCCATTTGGATACCAAATGGCTTAAATGGACCCTGTTATGCAATGGTGTGTCAAAGACCAAAATTAACAATCAAGTTTTTTGTTTACATTGGATTCTATATAATTTTTCTTGTCAAATGTGCAAGTAACATTAAATATAAATTTTTTTAGGACATATTTTATAAAAAAAGTAAGAATGTTTAAAAAAAAAAAAAAAACGTGCACAAATTCCGAAACTTATTTGTCCCCCTCCCCCCCCCCTTTTTTTAAGGAAGATAAAAACTTTAATTCTTATCTGCTATTCATAATCTATATATATAAGTCGCTAATGTCCGTCTACCTGTCTGTCTGTCACGCTCTATTTAGGCAACTTCCCGTTGGAATTTTGATTTATTAATTCTTAAAGTTGCGATTTCTTCAATAAGCAATAGGCTATATAGAGAAATATTTATGTATTCTTTCCATTTGTGTATTCCATGAATGTAAACAAATCATCAAGCAGGCACTGAATTGGAATGGAATAATAATAATTTTTTTTTTTTAATTCACACTTTTTTATCATTCACACTCTCATTCATACACACATACACAGAGAGTCTTTTCGGCATCTTAGACCATTTAAGAGCTTTTACGATATCCGTTATAGAAATTAATATACATATATGGGCATAGGCACCAGAACTGGGGGGGGGGGGCAAGGGTACATTGCCCCCCTGGCATCCTACAGGGGGGGGCAGAGGGGGGGCAAAATCTCTTCTTTTATTTCATTTATTATTAAAAATGATATATTTTTACTTTTGAAAAATAAAATCTTCTAAATTAAAAGAGTAAGAAATTCATTTTTTTCCAAATTTTTTCCAAAAATTTTTTGAAAAATCACTACCAAATTTTTTAAAATTTTAATTTTATTAAAATTGTGATTTTATTTAAAAAGATTTTTAAAGTTTTATAGTAGATTTGTTTTTGTTTTATACTATTTGAACATATTAAATTATTTTAATTTTCTAAAAAAAATTTTTTTGCCCCCCCCTCCCTGAATCAAATTTGTTCCGGCGCCCCTGTATATGGGGTCCAGGCATTCTTATTTAAGCCATTTGGTATCCAAATGGCTTAAATAAAATCATCGAGACTGCCTGGGGTCCGAACCTGCGACTTTTGGTATACGAGCTAACCTCTACACCAAACCCTGAGGGCAGTAATAAGTTTTTTTTTCATAATTAAGAAAAAAAAGGCGAGGGTTCGCCGCAGGCGGGCAGCACGGCTAGTAATTTATAAATAAATAATACGGTGTAAATTTCAACATCGGGAAAGTGTTACAGGCTAACATTGTTGTTGTTGTTGTTGTTGTTTTTTTTACTTTCTCTTACCTATGTATATATGTAACATATATATAGAGAGAAAGTATTGGATTCACGTCAAATATTCGATGTCGAGATTTTGATGGATCTTCACGTTTTGACGATTTTGTTTAAAATTCAAAAATCAATTATTTTTTAGAGGTTCTTAAAAATGTATATTCTCATTTTGCCCTCAAAATTGTTTGAAGCACACTTTACTCTTGTACTTCATAGGAAAGATAGAAATGGTTGCCATGGTAACAAAATATAAATATTTTCCCCATGTTTATAAATTTTATTTCATCTTGAATTTTAAAATATCGGCGGAAACTAAACTTATGTCGACATGAAAAATCTGGTGTGACAAGCACAGAACACAACTTTCGATTACCGAAGGTAAGAGAAAGTTGTGTGCTGTACGCCAGGCACACCAGATTTTTATTATTGGCTGCATCCTCTTTTTGTATCATTAATCCAATTATATAACAGCCACAATTCGTTATAAATCTACAGGATAAATTTTTAACTAGTCTAGTATTGCCATCTAGCCACATATCAGACAACTAAAAACTTATAAACATTCTTCCCATAGAGCTGTCCCCCCATGAATCTAATAAAAAAGAAAAGATTTAAATTCCGTTACCATGGCAACCATTTCTATCTTTCCTATGAAGAACAAAGTAAAGTGGTCTTCAGAAGATTTCAACGGCAAAATGAGAATATACATTTTAAAGAGCATCTAAAAAATAGTTCATTTATGAATTTTTAAAAAAAATCCTTGGAGGGAATTTTGAGAAAATCGAAAAAAACTGAAAAAGTACATCAGTAAAGTACTAGTACTCTTTGGCCGATTTTGTTCAAAAGCTTATTTTTGAGATTCTTCAAAGGTACTTAAGTTAAATATAAAATTTCAACCCGGTAGCTCAACTCCTTCATGCTAAAAATCTGTCCACACATACAGACACACACACACACATACATACATACATACACACACACAGACCAATTTGCGGGACCCACTTTTTTGGACTCACGGGACCTCAAAACATGTATATCCATCAAAATCTCGACATCGAATTTTTTGACATGATCGCAATACTTTCTCTCTCTATATATTTCATATATAGGGTATGAGAAAGTAAAATTAATTACGATAATTGTTTAATAAGTCATTAAACAAATTATAGCTCGATGTCCCAATAATCTCTTCATTTAAAAAAAAACCGCATTGAAAAATTCCTTATAATAGTCTAGTTTTTACTTTCTCTTACCTATGTATATATGTAATATATATATAGAGAGAAAGTATTGGATTCATGTCAAAAATTCGATGTCGAGATTTTGATGGATATACACGTTTTGAGGTCCCCTGAATCCAAAAAAGTGGTTTTTCGCGACATGGTCTGTCTGTCTGTGTGTGTGTCTGTCTGTCTGTGTGTCTGTGTGTCTGTGAACAAAATATCTCAAGAACAAAAAGAGCTAGGAAGTTGAAATTTTATATTTAAGTTAGGCACCCCCCCCTGGGACGTGACACGAAGCTTTTGAACAAAATCGACCAAAAAGTACTAGTACTTTACTGATGCACTTTTCAGTTTTTTTCGATTTTCTCAAAATTCGCTCCAACGATTTTTTTTTAAATTCAAAAATCAATTATTTTTTAGATTCTCTTTAAAATGTATATTCTCATTTTGTGATTGAAATCTTCTGAAGACCACTTTACTCTTGTACTCCATAGAAAAGATAGGAGAAATGGTTGCCATGGTAACAAAATATAAATATTTTCCCATACTTATAAATTTTACATCTTGAAATTCAATTGTACCCTACTGTCGGAAACTAAATACATGTCGACACAAAAAATCTGGTGAGACAAGCACAGTACACAACTTTCGATTACCGAAGGTAAGAGAAAGTTGTGTGCTATGCGCCAGTCACACCAGATTTTTTAAGGTACGTTAAGACGTCTCTCCTGGACGCCCTTAATAGTCATTCAGCCGCAAAACATCATCTTTAAAATCGTCTTAATTTGCCTTCTCTCCTGGCTGGCGCCTCTTGTCTCAATCGCCACAGCCTACACCTTATATTTGATTCGTAGCCCTACGTATTTAAATGTTGATGAGATTTTTTTATTGAAATTGTTTTGTTTTTGTGATTGCTCCCTCCCTGGGCGCTTAGTTTTTATTATTATTATTGAATAAATACAAATAGCAAAATAATACAATGTTTGTTTCTCAATACGTACATGCCATTTGTTTTATACATCTGTGCTTATTTATTTTTCTCTCAATGATATTTATTTATTTTTATTTTATTTTTTTAATAATATAACAAAAAAAACATATTTGTTTTCCTTTGAGGTGGGGGAAAATCAATTCTAAATTTTTCTTTATTCTTTGTCCTAATCAAATCAGGTTAGTGGATACTTTATAGTTTAAAGCTCCGATTTTCAACCTTTAGTTTAAAGACTGCTTTTACGAACCAATCACCTTTAAATACGTTTTTTGCAACACAAAATTATTTAAACCACCAATAGCGTTTAACGAACCGTTAAATACGTTCTTGCAACCCGGCATTAGAATAATATAAAATTTTGGCCCTTGTTAGGTGGGAGGGGGGGGGGGGCAAATGCAAATGACGTCACTAAGTAGGCCTGGCCAGGCTATAAGCCATCAACTAGCATCATGTATATAAATTAATTAACCCACTATCGACTCATTCATTGGCCTTGATTTAAAGGGGATGATAGCAAATAAATAAATGGTGGAATTCAAGAAATGTTCAAAAAAAGGGGTTTGTGAGGAGGAAAGTCCCAACTGTTATTTGACGGGAGTATGTATGTAACCTGAAATCGCGCAAAATAGATAACGTTTTGTAGTTAGAAATTACAAAAAAATCTGGTGTGACTGGCGCACAGCACACAACTTTCTCTTACCCTTCGGTAATCGAAAGTTGTGTTCTGTGCTTGTCACACCAGATTTTTCGTGTCGACATATATTTAGTTCCCGAGTGACAGTACGGAACATATGAATTCAGATGTAAAATTTATAAGTATGGGAAAATATTTATATTTTGTTACCATGGCAACCATTTCTTCCTATCTTTCCTATGAAATACAAGAGTAAAGTGGTCTTCAGAAGATTTCAATCGCAAAATGAGAATATACATTTTATAGAGCATCTAAAAAAATAATTGATTTTTGAATTTTAATCAAAAATCGTTGGAGCAAATTTTGAGAAAATCGAAAAAAACTGAAAAAGTACATCAGTAAAGTACTAGTACTCTTTGGCCGATTTTGATTAAAAGCTTATTTTTCCGGTCCCGGGGGTGTTTAACTTAAATATAAAATTTCAACCTCGTAGCTCAATTCCTTCATGCTTAAAATTGAACACACACCCACCCACCCACAGACAGACCATGTCGCGAAAACCACTTTTTTTGGATTCAGGGGACCACAAAACGTGAAGATCCATCAAAATCTCGACATCGAATTTTTGACATGAATGCAATACTTTCTCTCTATATATATATATTACATATATACATAGGTAAGAGAAAGTAAAATTTATAAGTATGGGAAAATATTTATATTTTGTTACCATGGCAACCATTTTTCCTATCTTTCCTATGAAACACAAGAGTAAAGTGGTCTTCAGAAGATTTCAATCGTAAAATGAGAATATACATTTTAAAGAGCATCTAAAAAATAATTGATTTTTGGATTTTAATCAAAATTGTTAGAGCGATTTTTGAGAAAATCGAAAAAAAACTGAAAAAGTACACCAGTAAAGTACTAGTACTCTTTGGCCGATTTTGATTAAAAGCTTATTTTTTCCGGTCCCGGGGGGTGTTTAACTTAAATATAAAATTTCAACCTCCTACCTCAATTCCTTCATGCTTAATATTGAACACAGACACACAGACAGACAGACAGACCATGTCGCGAAAATCACTTTTTTGGATTCAGGGGACCTCAAAACGTGAAGATCCATCAAAATCTCGACATCGAATTTTTGACATGAATGCAATACTTTCTCTCTATATATATATTACATATATACATAGGTAAGAGAAAGTAAAAAACAATGTCAGTCCCAATAATCTTTAATTTTTTTTACATTTAAAAATGAATTTATTTTTATTATTAATCACATATTAATTAATAAATTTTTAAAATAAGCTTAGATGATTTATTTACCAACTGTCAAATTAGTTCAGCATTCTTGCAATAGATGGCAGGCTAGTCTAACAGCCGATATAGTATTAGCCTATATCTGGCCTATATTTATATATTTTTATGCTTTTATAAAAGATACATAATAACATTTATAAATATAAAGATCAATGAAAATCAACCAAATGAATTAAATATTATTAGCTACCATTCTGACATCTCCTGGCAAATTTTTGAATTACTTGATATTTGGGCATACTTTTTATGGCAATCTTATCGGGAAAAGCATGCGTAAGCACTTCGCTCCCGAGCCCTCTTAATTATTATATACTAGCCGCTCCGCCCGCTTTCGGCAAGCGCTTTTCACGCAATTAATAAAAATACATATATCTGGCTTATTTGAGAGTTCGTTGATTCTTCAACAATTAAAACAACGGAGTTTTTTTTTTTTTTTTTATTCTGTGGACGAACTGATAGCGCGTATCACCTATTTTATTGAATTTTCAAACAACCTCATACCTCTGACTACTACGTATAATAATAGCCAAAAATGTTTCTATATTCATGTTATACATATTTTCTCTTTTATCAAAGGTCAAGGGTAATTAGTCTCTACGCTAATGAGGAATCTAATTACCCTTGAAAAAAAATGGCTGATAAACAATTTCATTTCTAAAAATCTATTAACACAAAAAAAAAGAAATACCTGCCATTAATTCGATAAAGTCCACATTTTTATTTTCTCTTACCTATATATATGTTAATATGTTAGAATTTGGGGAGTCGCTGGCGTAGTGGGATAGGATGTCGGCTTTCTACAAAGAAGATCCGTGTTCAAATCCTGGGCGTGGGGGATTTTTCATTAAATAAAAATATTTTTTTAATATTTTAAAATTCTTTCGGTAGTTTTATTCAGGTGTACCGCTGCTGTTCGGCGGGATAGAGGGAATTGTCGGAAGATTTAATCAAACCACCAATTCATAGCAGAGACAATTTTATTGGTTTACGAGGATGCATCCTGCTCGTTTCGGCCGACAATAGGCCTTCATCAGAAATATATTTAAATTGGATTTGCACAAGCAATTATGATTTTGATTAAATTGCGGAAGTATTTTGTTGTGATGAACTTAGGTGTTGTTAGTTGAATTTGAAATAAAAAAAACTGTAGTTTTTTATAATGGGTTTATTTTTTGGCTTGGCGACTGCGCTAGCATTCAGTTTCGATGGCTTTGAGAATCCATCATCTTCAGGCCTGGAAATCACAATAAATACCATGTAATATACATTATGAGTCAACAGTTACGATTTGTTTTTGTTTCGCATTTTCATATATATATAGACATTCATTTTTTTAATTAAAAACAATTTTATAAGTTGTGTTGTATACTATTTCTGTCTTAGTTTAACGTTAAAATATTTGTATAATTTAATGATTAACATTTTGTAACAAAATTAATAATAATTAATATAATATCATTATAAATAAATGTTTTGCATACTTTTAAATGATTTTTTAATTACCTAAAAACAAACCGAAATCCTTTTTAATGAGTAGGAATATATCCTCTCGATTTTAGATGTCATTAAATTGAAGTTTTTTAAAACAATGATTTTTAGCCCAAGTTTAGCTGAAGTTATATGCTGAAAACAAAATTGTTCCGTTTTGATTATTTATGATTGTATTTACGGTAAAATAATTTGACAAATATATATGTTTGGATTTGAGAATGTAAAATTTTTTTGAGAATAATCTCCACGTCATTAATTTTTAAAAAAATTTATAAAGTTAGGTTAGGTGTGATCCTCATACATATATATATATTTGTCATTTTTTTCAAAAACTTTGTTTACCTTGGACTTGACTACAATCTGTCAATGTATTTGTCTGAAATATAAGACAATTTTTTTACATTTACAGTTATACAATATTTATTTAATTACTCAATTCTCACCTCTTCATCAACGATGAATTTATATATACATAGGCCTATATATTGAAATATATAAACAAGAATTTTTTAAATGTTAAAATAAATAATGTTTTTGGTTTTTTAATTATACAAGTTTTCGTTTTTACTAAGTACAATGTTCCTTTTTTTTCCCACACTTTTTTTAAGACTACTATTTGACAGTATTTATAACCTAAAAGAGATTTTTTGTCATAGTTATTTTTCTTTCAGATTTTTATAGTTTAATCAGTATAATTTTATAAGATTTTTCGCTTACCATATGGTTTTTGTCATTGGGTATAAAATTATTTATTAGTTTTGATTTTATTATAATAGTATTAGTATATCTGATTTTTATACAAAGAGAAACACATTTAACTTACTGGTCGTGAAGTTAGTTACGATTAGGGTCCGACCGAAACAAGATTTCCAACCGAAACCGAAACTTGTATTTCCTATAAAAAAAAAATTTATATTTTTTTTTTTTGAAATTTTTTACCTTTTTTTTAGAGAGACAAAAATTTTTTTCTCCTTCAAGTGCAAATCATTTGACCTTTTTTTTATTAAGAGTCAAGTTTCGGCTACTTTTTGGCCGAAACCGAAACTACGGCCGAAACCATGATTTTTGGCCGAAACTGGCCGAAACCGTAACCGAAACCGAATATTCGGTCGGTTCCTAGTTACGATACACTTTTGGTTTTTGCGGTTTTTTTTAAATTTTTTTTTGTTTTATTTTTATATTTTTTATGAAAACATTTTTTAATTTTCACAAGTTTATTTTTATTTAAATAGTCTTTTGATTTTTTGTAATATAGAACTATATAAGTAAGAACATGATTAGCACTTTACTCGATATATTTCGGGTTCTTAACGCATCTTCAGGAGTTACAAAAAATTTTTTGTAAAGTTGTAAGTTTTTTGTAACTGGGTTAAGAACCCGAAATATATCGAGTATTTAAATTTGTGTTAATACTTTTTTTACCCTCGTGAAACTCATATAAATACAACCTTTGTTCAAAATGTTTCACTTGAAACCCACAACGCAATCCTTAAATTTAATAATAATAATAATAATAATAATAATAATAATTAGAAAGTAGTGGGACTTTCTCAACATGGTCTGTCTGTGTGTGTTCAGTTTAAAGTATGAAGGCATTGAGCTGCGAGACTGCATTTTTATATTTAAGTTAGATAATCGGTCAAAACGTCCTGATGCACTTTTTCAGTTAATTTTCTCAAAATTCGCCCCAACGATTTTTATTAAAATTCATAAATCTATTATTTTTTAAAGGCTCTTTGAAATGCATATTCTCATTTTACCTTTGGTATCTGTTTAAGCATATTGTCTGAAAGTTAAAAGATTCTTCAATCTTGAATCTTTATTTAGTTACCGATAAAGTGTTTCATGATCAATGATCTGAATTTTTATACCAAAGGCGGATCTGGTAAATAAATAGTTGAAACAAATCAATGGTTTGCAGCCTCCAATTCTTGGAATGTATCGCAAAGGGGGAAAAAGGGCAATCTTATTTATCTCCATACATTTCAATTTGATTTGAATTTCCCTTTCCTAAGCTAATAAATATTTATTAGATTAGTTAGGTGGGGGAGGGAGGGGGGGGTTTACTTACAAATTCCCTCTTTTATTTCCCAATATAAATCCCATATAATAGAAGTTTATTTATTCTCTATCTATCGTTAATGAATTAGATAAGAATCTCCTTTCAGGTTCATTCAATTAACTGTAATGCTTAAGGTTGAAAAGAAATTTGATTTTTTTTTTTTAAATTAGATAGATACGGATGACGTTCAATGCGATTTCTCTCTTTTTAATTAAAATTCATATACTTTAGATCGGAGACTTGATATCGTGAGTGTGTGTGTGTGTTTGTTACAATTATTTGAAAACGTTCTAGGGATGAAACGATACTTGTAAATACAAGTACTTACTCGATACTTTTTTTCCGATACCAAGTAGTTTTGGAATCGATACTTTGGATGCAGTACAAGTAGGTATCGGTCAAAAATACTCGTCAGAAACACATTTACATTATATTTCTTCAATTTTTATTATTATTTGAAATTCCTTTCGGGTGTCCCCGTTTATCCGAGGTGCTTTAGTGAACGAAGATACACCTCAAACCCAACCGACCTCTAGCCGTAACCATCTACCTGCACCCCGTGAAGTTACATTATTTCCTATCTCTAACTCCTCCTCCTTTAAAGAAGAAATGAAACAAGACTATTACGGCCTTCCTCCACATGGTCCTCTTTTGTTCGATTCTAGCTAGTGAACTAATCCTATATCTGGTTCCTTTTAGCCAACATCTTCTAGGCTAGGGATCATTTACAGAGAGACTCGATTGGGATATTGGATCTCACCACAATAGCCCCCTGGCAACTCTACGAGGAGAGAGAGTTGGTGTGACATCCCGTCCTGTGGAAGGGACGTAAAGAAGGTTCCCTCTCAGTGATGCAATCTACGGAAGGAGTAGTTGCTGAGAGAGTTCTTCCTCAAGCTAGGACATCCTCCCAAGCATAGAAGTGATTGGTTAAAAAGAACCAGAATAAGGATTAGTTCACTAGCTAGAAATGAATGCAGGAGTTAGAGATAGGAAATAATGTAACTTCACCGGGTGCCGGTAGATGCCAGTTGGGTTTGAGGTGT
This sequence comes from Euborellia annulipes, assembly GCA_023213315.1. NCBI lineage: Eukaryota > Metazoa > Arthropoda > Insecta > Dermaptera > Anisolabididae > Euborellia > Euborellia annulipes. The sequence continues at coordinate 22,572 of JAKCPI010013620.1, forward strand.
GTGCACGAAATCACCTCGGGTAAATAAACAGGGATCTTGATAGGAATTTCAAATAATAATTAATTATATCAATAGTTCTTCCCCATTCTATCTTATCCACTAGCCATTTCCTCTCTTCTACGTTTTTCCTCTTATTAATTCCTTTAGCCATACTTTCGATTATGGCCTTTTACTCTTTAGGGATTTAGGGAGGAACTAATTCGAGGAGGAACTCCTCAACACCGACTCCTTTCGAAGAATGCATCGCTGAGAACCTTTTTTACGTCCCTTCCACAGGACGGAATGTCACAGCAACTCCCTCTCCTCGTAGAGTTGCCTGGGTGAGATCCAATATTCCAATCCAGTGACTGCTTGAGGATTTGTTTACATTAAATATTTTTATTTAGGGATCTTCTTTGTAGGAACCGACACCCTAGCCCGCTACACCAGCGAGCCCCATTTCATTTTGTAAATTTGTACTTATTTACAATTGAAATACAGTAGAGTCTCGTTAATCCGAACCTCGCTAATCCGAACACTTTTTGCGTACGATTTTTTTTAAGAGGAATATAAATGAAAATTAGACATTAAAGGAACTTTATTTTATTAAAAAATACGAATTATAAAAAATAGAGAAATAGTATACCGACAAGTTTCACGGTTTACAACGTTATAAATACAACTAATTTTATTATAAAAATTAACTAATTCAAGCTTACAATTCCGGTTAATCCGAACTTCCCGATAATCCGAACGACCCTCGGTCCCAATTAGTTCGGATTAACGAGACTCTACTGTAGTGTGTACCATTGTATTTTATTTTTTATAATTGGAGTGTTTGAATGCTTTTTTTAAGTTTTACGCAGTTGACAGCACTGTTTGCAAAGCTCGTAATATTTCCGTTTTTCTTTTTTTTGTATCTCAATATATAAGAGCAAGTGAAATCTAACTGGGTGGGCGCTGCCCGAGTGGCACGTGTGGTTTTTTTAAAGCCGTTCTATTGAAACGCTATTTAATTTCACCAAACACTTTGAAAATAAACGTCACATATGATTATAGTTTTAGATATTCGATATTTCTTTGTAATTTAATCTCCTTCACTATTGTGTTGTTTTACATGTCAATCGGATTATAGCTAGAAAAGTTTCCTCTATCTCTCCTCTCTCTCTCTCTACTGAATGTCATTCATTATCTCCTCTACGTAGTGGGATCATCATCTCAGAGAGGGAGAGAGACAACGTTGTGATTGTAGACAATACCTTCATCGAGTTAATTGCTCCTGCTATTAAGCCCCTATTGTTGTCTGGGATTTCCTTATGTTCCATTAAAGCCTAAGCCCTATAAATCCCTTTCAATTTAATGGAATATTTTGACAGAGTAGGTATTACTATTAAATTTTAATAAAGAAAAATTTCCTTAGTGGTATTAGATAAGAGGATTGTTGTTTAATTCAATTTAATTTATTGTTGGAAAAGTATCGTCCACGTTTAGCCACCTTTAATATGGTGGTTCTTTCCTTTGTTATTAGCAACTAAAACAAAAAACTTCCAATAATCTGTAACATATAAAATGTCTTGGGTATTAAAGACCAATTTCAATTTTTTTTTTTTGTTCTTGGTTTTACTGAAGACTACAAATTTTTTCACTCTGAAATTTTATATGCTTCAAGAGCACTGTCAATTGAATTATTTTTATCCCATGAGAGGGTTACGCGAACTCCTGAAATTCTAGCACAATAGGCAAGACCTTTACCACTGTGCTATGACCCAAAGGTTCACACATTTTTTCTGGAAAAAATCGTAACTTGAGAAGATAAAATTTCAAAGTGGGAAAAATTGCATGAGCAGTGATCAGTAAAACCACTAACTTAGTGTTTTTCTTTATATCTTCCAATTTGCCTTCATGTAACTTCTAATATTTTCATTCTTAAATTCCAAAAGAACTTTTTTGAAAGTTCCAAAAATCAGTATATACAGTTCGAAAATTCAGTATATTCAGAATATACAGTAATTATTTAAGTTATTCATTGAGAGGAGGCAATGGCTAAGCCGGCTAAGCTTAGGATTACGAAGTCCGAAGTCTCAACACGGCTCGGGTTCGAATCCAGCTTGCCGCAAATAATTCAAACAACCTGCCGAAGTCTCCTCTTAGGGTAGGAATAGCTCCACCGTGGTATCACAAAAGAGCCTAATTGGCCTAAGTGTGCTCCCTCTCTGGGAACGGCCACTTCAACCTAACCCCATTTGTTGAAGTTACTATTTCTCCTTTAATAATTTATGGGCAAATAGAGACGAGGTCTAAATGGGCTCCAATGCCAAAAGACCTTAAATAAAATAAAAAAAATATAATGGATAGGGTATTCAAGACTTTAAATTAGGCTAAAATGGACCCCGGAACAAAATTAATAAAAATTAAGTCGTATTATTTGAAATTCCTATCGGAATCCTCGTTTATTTATCAGAGATCCTTTTGTGCACCTCAAACATAACTGGCCAGTCATCACCCAGTGAAGTTACATCATTCCCTATCTCTAACTCCTCCTACGTTCATAGCTAACGAGCTAATCCTTATTTCTGGTTCCTTTTTATCCAACTACTTCTATACTGGGGAGGATGTCCTAGTTTGAGGGACTTCTTCAGCACCGACTCCTTTTGAAGAATCCATCACTAAGAGGGAACCTTCTCTACATCATGGGATGTCACAGCAACTTCCTCTCCCCGTAGAATTGCCCGGGGGCTATTGAGGTGAGATCCAAACATCCAATCCAGTGCCTACATTAAATTAATTTCCTCTAATCTTGAATCATATAAAATTTTAGGAAAAAAAATGCAAATTTCTTTGCAGTCGTCAATTTTCCACTCTAATGTATTATTTCCAGTCACATAAAGATTTTCGTTTTAAAATACCTACTAATAATGGAGGAGTGACAGACAGACATACGGAATTATTATATATTTATATAGACATTTAATTAACTCTAAATTTAAACCATAAAGGCAAGTAAGAATCCTTTTTGATAATATTGGTATTATATTTAATATATACATTACAGTCCATTGAATTACAAAAAAAAAATACTTTAATTTCAAATTAATACATACTCTAAAATGTTGATTAATATTTCAAAAATATAAAAAGAGTAATATATCAAAATTAATATCTCGTTATCTACCTCTCTCTTTCTATTCATTTTCAAATATGAATATTTTACTATAATAAATGAAATATGTATTTATAGGATGTAATTTATTAATTTTATCTGATGATAGGAAGGGAGGGGGGTTTAATTAATGTTTAAAATAAAAAGAAAATATGATTACGTTAAAAGAAGCATATATAACGTTATCTATTCATTATCATGTTCATTAAATATTATTATTTTAAAAAAAAAAAGGAATTAATATATAAAACTCATCTATCCATATGTAATTTGGATTAGTATTTATATATTTTCCCTCCCCCCCCCCCCTAGTAAAACTAAAAGGGAGGATCATTTATCATAAATGAGAGTGGGGAGTGGTGGAATTTGAATAAAATAAAATTTTATTCATTCATTCATACTGTAGTTGATGATTAATATTTAGAGGAAATCAAAATATATCCATCATTAAAGTGATAGATGAATAAAATGAGAAGAGGGGGAGGGGGGGGGGACATATTAAATTCCTTCTCATTCTTTCTCGTTTAATATCTCTCCCTTCTCTTTTTTCCCCTTTTCCATACTATTTTAAATATAATATTAATGGAGGGGGTTGGCTGGTGTAGTGGGCTAGGGTGTCATCCGTCTTGATATCCTGGCATGCAGGATTTGTTCAGTAAATAAAAAAATATCCTCAATTATACCCTGGATTGGAATATTGGATCTCACCACAATAGTCCCCAGGCAACTCTACGAGGAGGAGTTGCTGTGACATCCCGTCCGACGCAAAGAAGGTTCCCTCTCAGTGATGCATTCTTGAAAGGAGTCGGTGCTGAAGGAGTCCATCCTCAAAGTAGGACATCCTCCATAGCATTGATT
>JAKCPI010013621.1:0-23671 GCA_023213315.1 Euborellia annulipes
CAAATATATTCTAATTAAGTATAAATACAACTACTGTAGTTATTAATTAATTTATTATTAAAGTCATTTTGTTTAGGTGACATTAATGCAATTATCGATTAATCTGGATTAAATATTTTTTAAATTTTCTTCAAAAATAATTAGTATAAATAAAAATTAGGAATATGAAATTTCCAATAGCTCTGTATGTTCACGGATTTAAATTTCGTTCTCTGACCAAAAGGCTCCAAGTTAAACTATTTTGAACTCGAACCGAAACTTATTGTACGCTCCAAAACGTTATGAATATTTTACAATAATATGTTTAAAATTTAGTTATCAACAATTTCCATTTCTATTAATATAAGCTCACGTATTCATTCCGTTGTAAATTTATAAGGAATATTTCAGGGGAATGACACGCTTGCAAAATGAAAGGACTTTGTCCGAATCTCACTAGACAAATATATAAAGATTATTAGTTCATAAAAGGCAATTTATAAAGCTGCGACGTTATATTAATTAATAAAGGGAGAATAGAAAATGAGAGATGCAGCTTATTTCATTATTTTTTTAATCCGCACGCCTGACGTTTCAAACACGGAACCGAAACGTCAGCCGTGCGTGGTATTAAATAAAAAGACAAACCTTAACTGCATCTCTTATTTTTCCATCCTCTTATTAAGTATTAGTTCATATAAGAGATTTGAGTATTTTTTTCAATGAAACAATGAGAAAGGTAGAAATTTTCAGGATTTCAATAATAATAATAATAGTTTTGAAAAAATTCAGTCAAAAACCCAAAAACATTTTATCTTTTCATTATATAATATTTATATTTATTTAGGGCCTATTTAATAATAATAATTAAAAATTGTTATGAAAAATAATCTAAAACTATCTATATTTCTTCGATATCAGTTAACAAGTGAATGAATAAACTTATACCATTTGTAAATATGCATTTGGTTCTGTGGATTTAGTAAACTAAATATTTGCACTATCACCTTGAATCTCTCTATTTAAGTTAGTAATTAGCCTCAGATTAATATTGTATTTTTGAGAAAGTTACTTTTTTTAAGTATACATTTTTTTCTTTGCGCCTTTCTTGACATTGACGAACGACTACATATGCAGATTTATTTCAGATTCGGTCAATTTACGGCCATCTTCAGATCTACAAATTACAATTGAATTATTTATTTATAAATATTTATAGTAAGGGACTTTTGTCATATTTTTTAAATATCATCACTTGATACTTCTCTGACTGTTATATAGGTCTATAAATATAAATCTGCCCCCGAGTTTGGCGTAGTAGGTAGCGTGCCTACCTCCTATACCAAACGTCGCGGGTTCGGACCCAGGCAGTCCGATGATTTTATTTAAGCCATTTGGATACCAGATGGCTTAAATAGAAATGCCTGAACCCCCAATATATATATTAATTACAACGGTTAGCGTCTTAAATGGCCTAATAAATGGCCTTAAATATTTCTAAGTAAATTATTCAATTGTATTTTTTTAGACCTGAAGGTGGCGGAATTGCAAAGTATATGAAGTCGTCAATGTTAATAAAAATTCTGCAAAAATACAAAAGCAATATATTTTTTTCTTACATAACATTATTAAATGTTTAAAAAATATAGGCTATATTATTTTTTTCTTTTGAATCGTTTTTTAAATGTTTAATGAGATAAAAAAATGGTATATTAGGCTATATTAAGTACAGTAAGCGCCACAATTAGGTCCTCGCCTGGGAGCTAGAGCCTTAAGTTTATGGGATAATATATGGTATATAATGAAATAATTTTATGACCGAATAGGTAAAATAAAATCTGGTATAGATTATTTTATTTTACCTTTTCAAATTTAAAATTATTTCACTATATATCAGATACTATACCATATACTTAAGGGTCTAGATATCAGGTAGGGACTTAATTGTGGCGCTCACTGTAGTTGATTTAAAAGGGTGAAGAGGTTGATTAATAGACATGTATTAATAATCTTAAAGTGGACCCGATCTTATTAACTTTTTGGAAGGAGAGCAAACTTTCCAGGAAATTATTACTTTTTATTAAACTTACAAATTGTGTAGCAATTGCAAATTAAATATTATACAAAATATTAATTAACAAAAATAAAAATTTAATTTTGTTGAAGTATTAATATAAATTTAAATTTAAAATATTTCATGTTTAATTGAAATGTCAGTTCTCTGTCCTGTTATTCAAGAAACTGTCATAGTCAGATATATGTAGGAAGAAAGGATAAAAGACATGATTTATTGCGATATCTAAATTTTTTTCTTCTACGATTTTATATAACAAAGAGATAACTTAATGCCAAAAATAAAAAATAAAAAAATATCTATCTATCTAAGTATAAGTCAAGATTTTTATTGTCTGTGAATAAAAATTTTTTAAATTTGTATTATATTATATAAATTTGGATATAGATATATTTCCTGGAGAGGATTAAAGTGCTAGTGGAGGAGGGGATTATTAACCCTTTCCGTTATCAACGCTAATGGTCATTTCCCGAATATAGGCTGTTTTTTATTTAGACCTCAACTCACCCTCTGAAACTTTTATTTTAAAACTTTACTTTTTAGATGAATATATTATGATAACGCGAATTAAATTAAATTTGTTTAACGAAGGAGAATATATACTATTATTAATGATGTTGCTTGAAAGATGATGTAGCCTATTTCAAGTTCTTTCAAGAGAATAGTCTTTGGCGGGGAAATAGTTTATTTAACCACTTAATTATTATTATTTTTTTTGATAAGTATAGATCGATGACATCTTTCAAGACATTCGCGGTTTTTTTTCGTCGAAATTGATGCAAGATAATAAACGAATGGCATGAGATGAGAAATTATGCCTTGTCGATCTTGTCATCACAGTTTAATTAAACGTCCTTCACCTTCTGACTGAATTCAGCTCCGCTTGAATGATTGTTCACTGACAGACAACGAGCTTAATTGTACACATCAATAAAGGACTTACATTAGCTTAATTGTAGATGGATATGGTGGTGGAGGTGTCCACAATAAATTCGCTCAAATTTAGAAAAAAAAAAAAAAACGGAAAATTGAAGTACATTTAATTAATGTTGTTTATGTTTATCTTCGGATGTTAACTTTTAATTTGTGTTTGTTTTCAATCGCTCTATGTCTACATAAATATTGCTATAGTATTTATTTATCCAAACCTTAAACCATCTCGGAAAATAATTAAACCAATAAATAACTGCTCTAAAAAACATTCGGTTACCATTCATAAAAATAATTTTAACATTAAATAATAAGTCGTAATGAAAATAACTTTATGTTTAGCTAACTTCAATTTACTATTTATCGCGATCACTGAACTTATAGAGTTACAATTTATTTTTAATTAATTAAAAATACAAACCAAATTTAAATCTTACATTTATTTCTTGAAAATGAAGATTCATTTTTATTTGTTTCAAATTATTCAAATTCATTTTCTAATCTGACAAAGTCTACTTTCAATTATACAAATGATCTTCAATAATAAAAATGTTATTTTCCTCTCGGCAGATTGCGGTATTAAAATGGAAAGATCTCTGTTAGTATAGGAAATTAAATATTCAGTATTTGCATATTTGAAATTCATTCCCCCTCAAATCACGTTAGACTGTTTAAAGATGAATTTATAAAAACCAAAAAAATTTTAGATAGTACAAAAAAAAAAAAAAAAAAAACTAAGAACAAACATAAAGACTGAAAGATACTTAAACAGAATTTATTATTTTTACTTTCTCTTACCTATATATATATAATAGAGAGAAAGTATTGGTTCCATGTCGAAAATTTGATGTCGAGATTTTTTTTAATGGATTTACTATCAGCCTAAATGCAAAAACATTTGGTTCAGTCTTTCATGTCGATAAATTTCGTTAAAAATTTCATCTTTAAAGTAGGGGACTCCAAACTGGGGCCATATTAAACCCAAAGGGCCAATATGATTTTATGTATTATTTTAAATATATTGGAATCTTTTTATAATGTTTAACTATCCGCGAAAGAGAAAATTCTGAATTTTCAAAAATTTTTTGAGCCTCCTCAAATAGGGATTTTAAGATCTACAAATGAGAGCTTTCGAAGAGAGAAAACTGGCTTTCAGATTAGCTGGTTGCCCAATTTTTATTTACTTTATTACCAATAATTAATAAAATATTTATTATAATTTTTAAGTTGGAAATTTCTAATTTAAAAAGAAAACTTAGAAATGATTTCTTTTAGTAGTCCTTCATTCATTTACAGTGTTAGTGAAAGCTTTGGTGATCAAAAATTAATGTTATAAGATGTGAAGAATAAAAAATTTTAATTCAAATATTCGCAGAAAATGTTTATTCTTATTAAGGATTGTCCATTTTATTCTGTTTGTAAATATATCCTCTAGTAAAATATTATGAAAGTGCAAATTTGATTTTCGGATTTCAAAGGGAATATCAACTATTATTTCGTTTGTTTTGTTGTTGTTTGTATACCATTAAGTATGCACAATGTGAGCTCAAAAATAATTTACATTGATTACACATTTCATATTTAAATAGATAGGAATTGAATTATTTTTTAGAAAATAAAATTTTACTTCCATATTAACCAATTTCTAGAAGTAGGTTAATTTATAGTAGAACTCTAATAAAATATTTATAAATCAAATCTTCTAGTATCAATATGGGTAGGGGCAGGGCCGGAACCAGGGGCGTAGCGAAGAGATTTTTCAGGGGGGGGGAGAAGGCCAAAAATGCCAACTAAATTTAATCAATTTGCCAACTGTACAATTCACATTCTTTTTTTTCATCCTACATATATTAATTTACTAGAGGCTAAACCCGACGCCCCTTAGTCTCTATATGACATGTTCGATGTTTTATGTCCCCTCCCCCCTTAACTTTGCTATTTTAATATTACAAAACTAAAGGATTAAACAAAATTTTTGATAGAAATATAATTAAGGCAAGATTTTTTTTAAATGAGAAAATCCCCATATAATTACACTCAATGAAAAATTTTGTCGAGTAGTACAGGACTCTTACCGACTAAAATCCTCTTCTATTGTCTAATGTGTAATTTACCGGGGTGTTTTGAGCAATTCCTGGGTTTTTATATAGGATACCCTAATTCCAAAAATACCATAAGTTTTTCTCCATCAAATTTAGAGAAAATTAAATATTAATAGAAAATGAGCTCTAGAGAGACTCTTATTTGGAATTTTCTGGCTTTACCCATTAAAAAGAAATACATTAGAACCTCGCTTAGGGTGCCCTTTCATAACAAGTAATTTGCATAACGAGCAAAAAAAATTGTAAAAATATTAGGAACCGACCGAATATTCGGTTTCGGTTACGGTTTCGGCCAGTTTCGGCCAAAAATCATGGTTTCGGCCGTAGTTTCGGTTTCGGCCAAAAAGTGGCCGAACCTTTCGGCCGGCCGAAACCAGAGTCTGAAAAAATGGGATGAGACTCGCATGCAAAAAAAAAAAAAAAAAAAGGTCAAATAATTTGCACTTGAGGGAGAAAAAAATTTTAGTCTCCCTAAAAAAAAGGTAAAATGATTTTCACGGGAGGGAAAAAAAAATTCAAAAAAAAAAAAAGTAAAATAAAAAAAAATTTTTATAGGAAATACAAGTTTCGGTTTCGGTTACGGTTTCGGCCGAAACTAAGGTTGAGGCCGAATATTCGGTTTCGGCTGAAAATCTTGTTTCGGTCGGACCCTAAAAATATGACTTGCTTAACGAGTGACGTTTCGCATAACGAGTGGAGAGGAGAGAGAAAGTCCCGGATTGTGCGTACGTTACATCAGTCTGTGTCATGAGAGGACAGCTCTAAGGGGAGAATGTTATTGTTTCGCATAACGAGTGTTTCGCTTTACGAGTATGATTCTGGAACGAAATATGCTCGTTAAGCGAAGTTCCACTGTACATAGAAATATAAAGTTTCAGCCCAATTGGAGGCGATTTACTGGTGCAAAACAGGGCTAAAATTTTAGAAAAATCGAATTTTTTCAGTTTTTTCAACTTTGGACACCCCTAATAGGTAGAATCTTTTACCATCACTGAATGCAAAAAAAAACATATATTTACGATATTCTGTAGTTCTTTCACTTTCTAAAAATCATTCTAAAGAAATTATGAACAAAATAGTTATCAAAGTCAATTTTGTTAAAAAGCAAATATAAGAAAATTTTATGATAAAGATGGTGTTTTGAGCCAAGAATTCTATCAAAAACATTGTTTAATTGGAATTCCTTTTTTTTTACAATTATAGTAAATAAAGAAAATTATTCTATTTCCAATTACAAATGAACGACTGAGTTTTCTTTTATTTGTTCAAATATTTTATTTTTCCCTTTTAAAATAATCCTAATGATTTTCTTTATGTGTTTGTATTACATTGTATAATAAATTTATATTCAGTAAAAAGAAAATAAATTTATTTATTTGAAAATTTAAAAAAATATTTTTTTTTAATAGATGAAAATATAAAAAAAGAAAATTTAATTTTTTTTTTTAATTAAAATATAAATTAATTTCTGTTAAATAAACTTTATTTTGCCAACTGGTCCTTGATTTTGCCAACATTTGCCAACTCGATCTGACCTGGGGGGGAGACTCCCCCCCATCCCCCCCCCCTTGGCTACGCCCCTGGCCGGAACTAGGAGATTTTTTAGGGGGGCAAAATTTAATTTGCCGCCCCCTCCTTAAAATTTTCCCTGATCTCAAAAATTTTTCTGCGAAAATTTTTTTTTTTTCGGGGAACCAAATTTTCCCGTCCGAAAAAATATTTTACCTTTTTTTTAGAGACGCAAAATTTGCCGCCCCCTGATATCTGCCGCCCGGGGCACGTGCACCCACTGCCCCCCCTAGATCCGGCCCTGGGTAGGGGTGCTTTGTATGCTTTTTATTAAAAGTGAGACGTTTCGGTTTAATTCTATTAAATCCTAAAATATTTGCACATTTAATTAAGGCCAGATATTGATATATTCTTATGCCGATATTCTCAGAGAAAAATAAACAAGTGAAAATCTATACTGGACTACAGTATACAGGAATAACTGCGGAGGGTTCGTCTGTCTGTCCACCTGTCATGCTTTAATTGACCGACTTTAAGTTTCCCGTTGAAATTTCCAAATGAATTTTTACACCCTTATAAATGACGTAGTGATGAGTTCCTCTCAACATCAAATCCTCAAATAGGGTGGCTTAAAAGAATTTTTGTAAATTCTGGAAAGCATTAGTTCTATCTAAATATTTTAATAAAATTGAGGAATAATTATAATAAAAAATATTTAATTTCTTCACGAATCCATGAACAGAAACATTACCCTATTTTATGAAAATAATTTACAACAAATACAAGATGTCAAGGAAAGGCGAAGAGTGCCCTGCCCAGATGGAGAGGAGATTGACTACCCACACTTGAGGACCCAGATTGTCGCGAAGTTAGGTACTCTCCCGGACACTCAAAATGAGCTTTTGAACAAAATCAGCCAAAAAGTACTAGTACTATTACTGATGTACTTTTTCAGTTTTTTCTAAATTCACTCCAACGATTTTGATTAAAATTTATAAATGAACTATTTTTTTTTTCATATGTTCTTTATTTCAGATTTTTCAAATTCATTTTCCGGCTCTTCCTTCCACAGAGCCAATGTTAAATCCCTATGGGGATTTGCATGTTAATTTCGATTCAAAAGAGTCCTCTGTGGAATTTTTTACACATTTAAAAAAATTTTAAATGCAAGTGGTCACTGTTTAAATTTAAGGTGCACTAAAAATATAATATCTCGACACAAAAAATCTGGTGTAGCCAGCACGGTGCACAACTCAACTTTCTTTTACCGAAGGGTAAGAGAAAGTGTGAGAAAGTTGTGTGCTGTGCCCCAGTCACACCAGATATTATTTTATTACTTTCAAATCTATTTCATTTCGCTTGACAATGCAGTATAATTTTCAGTTTTTTCCTTGCATTCTGTTCGTTTCATTTTTTGCATGCTATGTGCATGCTAGCAAAACTTGCACTTTTTACTATGGCATGTGAAACGAAAAAAGAAAATTAATACAATTTAATATTTATTAATTCAAATAGCCGAAAAAAAACTAAGGTGCCGCCAGGAGTCGAACCACGGATCCACCTATATCTATTCAGTGTGCCCTACTACTTTACGTTTAATTGTACCATTTGACCAGTAAGAACAATATTGTTTCCTTAAGTTTCAATCCTCTTTAGTCGATTTCATTTTCACCTTCAACTTTGATTTAAAAACTTTTTTAATTTTTTTTTTTGTGTTCTATTAAAGTCCAAGATATATATCTCGAGCTATATAATAATATTCTTTACAAAGTTTATTTTTTATTTATTTTTATTTTTTTTTTTTTTTAGATCTCGAGCTAACTCTTTTTAGATGTGGTTATGGTTTCGACAGTTAATGACTTTTGTATAGCACATAATTGCTTTAATTTTTATGAAGCTTCATTCGTTCGAGTGCTTTTGATGTTTTCCTATTTGTATATGACGGGGGATCATTAATCAAATCCCAACAGAGTCCATCGGTGCGAACCGATTCCCACCCCCGCCTCGACATCACCTTGATATTATACAATATCTTGCTATAAAATTTATTAGAAATGAATTATTAAACCTTTAACTCTGACGTCTCTTCAAATTTATGGATTTAAAAAAATTAGAAATATTTGATATTTGGAATTTATTATCTTGTCACAACCAAACTTTAAAAAGGTCTAAAGTTGATTTATTTATGAGATTTTATTTTCACAAAAAATATTTTTTCAACCACGTTTAGGGTTCCATTTTAATCCTGAATCAATTTCTCTTTTACAAGCCATTTATTATTAAACATTTTAGTGTGGGAATAGAAAATTGATTAAAAAAAATAAAAATAAAACACAAGTGGTTTAAAAAAATAATAGAAACTATAAAGTTTAATTTGAATAAAAAATAGATATTACAGACATGAGTAGTAGATTAATTGAAGAGATAAACCACTCAAGCTGATAATATTGAAAGGCATTTCACCTTTTAAATCCATTTAACAGAAAAACTAAGGAAGAAGTAAGTCAATCCCTAACAATAAAATCTTTTTCTCTTTTGTTTCAGGTAAGTCAACACTTCAAATTTCTTTTACAAATATATTCGCGAGATTGGCAAATATTGTAGAAAGGTGAGTAATCAAGATTTTTGTACAGTAACGTTTCAGTCTTGATTGCGAGGTTACGAACCACCCCCCCCTGGCTTTTGGGATTATTCGATAATAATGTTAATAGTGTATTTCATTAGCCTATATATACCGTCCACATGAAAAGGTACCAAATCTTCACTGGGCTAAATTTTCAGGAGAATCGATTTGCTAAAAAAGTTCAAAAAAATCGATTTTTTTTTTTACTGATTCCCATTCTCTAGTTCACTGGTTCGGAACCGGTTTGCCTCGGCACCCAAGGGTGCCGCGTGAATGACTAACGGGTGCCGCGAGATATTTAGAAAATTTTCCGGAGTGCGGAAAAAATTTAGCTTTGCTAAAAGGTCAAATTACTTTCACGGAAGGGGAAAAAAAATTTCGTTTTGCTAGACGGAAAAAAAAAGGAAAGATGCCCCTAGTGGGTAATGTTATTCCCAACGCACTTTTGGGGTGCCGTGGACTTCAAAAGGTTGGGAAACATTGCTCTAGTTCTGATGAAATATGCGATGTATTTTATATCAAAAAAATTGAAAAAACAAACTTTAGACCACAAAAAATCTGGCGGGACAAGCACAGAACACAACTTTCGATTACCGAAGGTAAGATAAAGTTTTGTGGTCTGCGACCAGCCACGCTAGATTTTTAACATATATAGAGGTAAGAGAAAGTAAAAAGGAACCTTTAAATTGTATTTACTTACTGTGTGTACTAAAAGCTCCAAAGAACAAAATTCGTTGAGTAGATACTACTAGATGATAATGATAGCACTCTTAAGCCAAAATATTTCCTTCATTTGTTTTATTAAATTAGTTTGTTTTTATTTAACCAAAATGAAAAAACTAACGTCAAGAAAATACTTCTACTGAAAAATAAAATATAATTATTTGAATTAGTTTATTTTAATATCAATAATTATTGTATATGAAATTTACTTATAATCCGAAAAATCGTAAGATTTTTTTTGGGCCTCCTCCTCCCCTCATAGCCCACCAATCCTCACCAAAATTAATTTACCTAAAAAAAAAAAAAATTAGTTTCAATATTTTTATTATATCACTTAATGAAAATTTACTTACTTTTGCATTAAAAATTAATCTTGAAGACTTCTTTTTATGTACACTTCACAATACGTATTTATAAAATACAGTATATTAAATTAAATTAAGTTATTAAAAAAAAAAAAAATAGAAAAATTCATTTTAGAAAATGAATTTGCGTTTGTAAGAAATTTAATATAAAAATGCAGCAGAAATTGTCAAATTTGATCACTCACCAGAAATTCAAATGCCAATAGGGGCGCCTTTAATTTGTATTTAGTACTTACTGTGTAAATTAGAAGATCCAAAACAAAAAAATAAGATGAGTTGATACCAACGTCAATAAATTACAAAAAATCTGAAAATTATAAGATTTGGATTAGTTTTGCTCATTTAATTTTTATGCATATGAAATTTACTTACTTATTAAATCGCGTAATACTTAATCTTGAAGACTTCTTTTTTTTTTTTAAATTTAAACAAAAACAAAATTCGGAAATAATTCAAGCAATGATAATGTATACTTGGCGAACAATTTGCATTAAACACAATATGCAAAATTTCAAAAAAGAATTGTGATATAAAATTCGAAAAACCGTAAGTCGTTTGTCTGACGAAATCATATCAGTGAGAATGAACGCGATTTTTTGGATTACGAGTAAACGAGAGACCAGGGGGCTTGGTGAAAGAGATCCTACCTAGCCTAATAAAAAATACGAACGAATTATAATTGTAGATACCCGGTCCCCACCATCAGATCGGCGGGGCCCTCGGGCCTGTCCCTGGCCATAAGGGAATGCGTTATTTACATCCAGGCTATCCCTGGAAAAACGACATCCCTCCCTGACTCTCGTTTACTCATAGAGGCACCTCAAATCCAACCTCAAAGATACAAAAATATATCAGACTTCCTTTGCGTCATAAAAATACATCTTTTCGCAAACACAAGAACACTTGAGAACCTGGGCCTCATCTTTCATTCAGATCTGACCGCATCTCCTTATGAATAGTTCATGGAACAAATCAACGAAAATATAATTCATTTTACCACTCTGCTGGATCCTAAATACAAATACAATCAAGGGACCCTAACAAAACGAACTGGCTAACGATTAGAGAAGGCACCTGAAGCTAATAACAACGACGAAAATTCAACAGAGGCCTAAATTGAAGAATATTCTCGTTGATTTCTCCACTATTTGCTTCATGCGAAGTAGCTGCAAGTTTAAATATAAAATCCCTCTCGTTGGCATGGAGCATCCCTCCCCCCTCTATATTTAAACTATTAGGCTAAACTACAATTTAAGGCGTGAAAATGAATTTTCAAATTATAGATCGAAAAGTAAATACATTTAAATTTGAATTCGTATATAAGTCACACCTTAAGTTCTAGGTACCAAGTTGATGATGTCCCACGATGCAGGAGAGAGAGGCATCCTCTCTCCCGATGCTGGTGGGGAGGAAGTCTAATCTAATTTTTAATAAAATGTATAAAAGAAAAATTAAGTTAAATTGCTAAAAAAATTTTTGTAAAAATTTATATCAAATTTTTGAAAACTTGTTTTAAAACTTTTTTAATGAAATTAAAATTTAATTAAGAAATTAGAAATAAAATTTTTAAAATGTAAATTAATTAAAAAAGAAAATTATTTTATTTTTAATTTGTTCTATAAAAAGATTATTTCTGCAAATTATCTATTAAAAAAAAATTTATTATTGTTGATTGATTTTAAAAAAGAGTTAACTAACTAATTCTATTTGGGTTCAGCTGAAAAAAAGAGAACATCCTAATAATAGCTAATCTAATCTACCCCCTTCAAAATTCTTGCACCATGCATAATATACCTTTGTTCTGTTGACCCTCAGGAATCTAAAACAAAAAGAGAAAAAAATGAAATTAGTATAAAATGATTTATATATTTTTGGATTTATGCGTGTATGTTTAGAAAATAAAATATTCACCTCCTGAGGGGTTGACGGTCGCTCGAAGCTCCCTGCACTCGTAGAGCTGATCCATCGAAGCTCCCTGCACTCGTAGAGCTGATCCAGTTGATTGCACTATTTGAACGTTAAACACTGAACACTGAACACTGATCACAATTGCACGGGAGAAACACAAACCTGGAAAAGAAAAATTGTTTAAGAATCTATCCCTAAGAGTTCTAGCAATCTAGTGATAAAAATGTTACTTACAAAAATATAGAAATTGTCAGAATCCTGGGCCGGAGAGACACGGCCCTGTAACAATGTCAAGCCCTCTCTGCACAACTAAAGGCGGTGCTTTGTCTGAAGTCAAGCAGACAATCGCAGCAGGTAAAACTAGAAAGAAAAAAGAAAGAGAATTAGGAAAAGTTTTTCACTCATAGGTAGCCCTATATCAGGGGCGTATTTAGGGGGAGGGGGGGCGAGGGGGCCCGGCCCCCCCGAAATTTCCGAAACACATATTCATATATAGGGATATACAGACATCAGCGCAACAAATTTTCCCGCAGGATGGAAAACTTTGGTTCCGCAAAAGAAAAAATGTTCCGCAAAAATTTCGTGTGAAAAAAAATTTAGTTTCTTAAAAAAAAAAATTTTCCGCAAAAAAAATTTTTGAGTTTGGGCCCCCCCCCCCCCCCCGAAAAAAATTTCTATATACGCCCCTGCCCTATACCGGGTGGGCCAATAGTGCGTGGACGGAAGATTGTGGGCTTATTAACGGACATTTTTAAAATTTGTTGATCGCACATAATGTGGGGCCTTTAGGGCTACAAATTAAAAATATTTTTGTTCCAATTGCACCTCATATACAGGGTGGTCCATATCAAAGTTATGTTTTTTAAATGGAACGCCCTGTATATTATTGCATATTTGGATTCTACGGCCAATTTTAGTATGACTTTATGTCATGCAATGTATTCCAAACCAAACTGTTTAGCCGCAAATCGGGCTTTTGTAAAAAAACTGCTGTCTGGAAAAAATTGAATATCTCACGAAACATAAAACTTAGGGAACTGTTCTTTTGTGAGGTTACTAACCATGAAATGTACTAATGTAGGCCAGATGGGTAACCCGGAAATATTCTTATGTTGGGAGAAATGGCCATGCCAATTTGGAAAATTTCAATTATGGATAACTTCATTTTTTTAATGGAACATGCTACTTTTTTTATGCCAAGGGACGTGAAATTTAATTATCTTTCAGCTGATATAAGGTTGTCTATATCTATCTTTGGTAGTTTTCTTTTTATTCCAAAATATCTGATAACGAAAAAAAAAAAAATTTTATTATAGACAAAATAATTGAAAAAAAAGCCAAACGCAAAACAAAATTGTATTAAATGGAAAAAATATGCTAAATATTCGAAAATGTCTTTTAATTTCCTTTAAAATCATTTATTTGAACTCCTCAAAGAAGTCCCGCTTGCTCAAATTCGGGTTATGATTTGTCAACAAGATGGCGCACCTCCTAACCTGAACATAACCCTAATTTATTTTTCGAGAAGTTCAAATAAATGATTTTAAAGGAAATTAAAAGACATTTTCGAATATTTAGCATATTTTTTCCATTTAATACAATTTTGTTTTGCGTTTGGCTTTTTTTTCAATTATTTTGTCTATAATAAAAATTTTTTTTTTCGTTATCAGATATTTTGGAATAAAAAGAAAACTACCAAAGATAGATATAGACAACCTTATATCAGCTGAAAGATAATTAAATTTCACGTCCCATGGCATAAAAAAAAGTAGCATGTTCCATTTGAAAAAATGAAGTTATCCATGATTGAAATTTTCCAAATTGGCATGGCGATTTCTCCCAACATAAGAATAGTTCCGGGTTACCCATCTGGCCTACATTAGTACATTTCATGGTTAGTAACCTCACAAAAGAACAGTTCCCTAAGTTTTATGTTTCGTGAGATATTCAATTTTTTCCAGACAGCAGTTTTTTCACTAAAGCCCGATTTGCGGCTAAACGGTTTGTTTTAGAATACATTGCATGACATAAATTCATACTAAAATTGGCCGTAGAATCCAAATATGCAATAATATACAGGGCGTTCCATTTAAAAAAACATAACTTTGATATGGACCACCCTGTATATAAGGTGCAATTGGAACAAAAATATTTTTAATTTGTAGCCCTAAAGGCCCCACATTATGTGCGATCAACAAATTTTAAAAATGTCCGTTAATAAGCCCACAATCTTCCGTCCACGCACTATTGGCCCACCCGGTATATATAGACTATACATATATATTTATATATATACTCACACACCCATCCACACACATTTAATAGATAATTTAGTTAA
Organism: Euborellia annulipes; assembly: GCA_023213315.1. Classification (NCBI taxonomy): domain Eukaryota; kingdom Metazoa; phylum Arthropoda; class Insecta; order Dermaptera; family Anisolabididae; genus Euborellia; species Euborellia annulipes. Next base: position 14,552 of record JAKCPI010013621.1, read on the forward strand.
TATTTTTTCGAATATTTGGCATGATTGGAACAAAAAGCGCTAAAAATATTTTAAGTCTTCCAATTTGGGATTTAGGTCCTGGGCTGTTCATAATGTTCTCTATAAGAGTTCAAAAAAAAAATTCAGCTCAGCCCTGAATCACAATTGGACTGGAATCCCACAAAAAGGAAGATCTTTAAAAATTTTTCTTTCTTTTATCAAAAGATAACATGCATCCCCAGTAAAGCGGTAATAAGAGATGAAATTAAAATGTATTTATCTCCGCTAAGTTTTAATTGTCAAATATAAAATTTAATTCAAACAAAATATACAATTTTTGAAAAAAATCTGGTGTGACTCGTCGCACAGAACACAACTTTCGATTACCGAAGTTAAGAGAAAGTTGTGTTATGTGCTTGTCACACCAGATTTTTTTCAAAAATTGTTGTATATTTTGTTTGAATTAAATTTTAATCCCTTCAAATTGACAAACATAGGATTTAACCAAATTTAATAAAATTTTAGGATTTTTATTTTTGTTATGTTGGTAGCACTTATTCTTATCACCTTAAACTATTTTTATCTGAATGGATCTATCCTAAAAAATTTAATTCCATTAGGGATGAAGATTACTAATATTAAGAGATTTGTTCATACATGACGTCATCAGGGTGCAAAATAGTCAGAAATGACTTTTCGCCATGTTAAAGATAGGACAAATTTGAAATTTTGATGTGCTCTCAAAAAGTCACTTTTGCTCCAAAATGAAATTTTTTTTGAATTTATGCTCGAAAAAATCCTTATTTATTCTAGTTTTATATAAAAAAAAAAATTGGCTCCGATATCTTAAAAGTTTTTTGAGATATTCGCCTAGAAAGAGAAAAGTTTCTCAAAAAAATTTTTCACGTTCCTCTCTTATTTAAAATAATTCTTGATAATACAGTCTAGGGACGACTCGTCCATCTAAATGCAATGGGCCATTGGAATCTATTGATATACAACTAAATGGAAGTATTAAGTGTTTCTTTGATTTCTTTTGCTTTTTCCTTGCTCGGCTACGAGTCGCTCCCGCGACTCTTGATAAAACTATATTATTATTAGATAATAATTTCTTAAACGTTGTTCATTTTATTTTGACAATAAGGTAATAATAAATAAATGAATAATTTAAAAGAATGAGCGTTTTTAGAATAAGTCTTTTATGGAAATATAATGCAAAAGACCCTAGAAATTAAACAAGTTGTGACCTGCAGGTGGAAATGAAAGATTTTCAAACAAAATTAATGTTTTTCCTCTTTGAATGCATCAATAAGATACAAGGATTATAATTTTAGAGGTTTACTAGTTAGGCCTACTTAATTCTTTGTAAATATCCTAATGAAAATAGGAATATGGAATCAAAATTAGCAATTCTATTAAATAAAAAAAAAAGTTTGGTTTGACGAACTGACAGAGAGTACTAGTACTTGGCTATTAAATATATGCTTAGAGTAGATTAGTTAACAGAAATTTAAAAATAACATTTAAAAAAAATAAATTTTTATCCAGATTAGATTAGGCCTATTCAGTACTCCCTTGGAAAACAACACTAAGCATTTGAGCAAAATTGGCCAAAGTCTAGCACTTTGCTGATTTACTTTTTCGCCTTTCTCAGTTAACTTGATTTGGAGATCTATTCGTATGATTATATAAAAAAATATTCGATTCAGTTTTTACAAGTTAGGTCTACTAATGGATCAAGTTATCCCAGAAGATGGGCCCCATATCTCTAGTCTAACTGAGGCACCAAGGAATGATTAAGTATTTGAAGACTTAGTACAAAGGAAACGCATGATGGTAGGCACTTGCTTGACTAGTAAAGTAATATAGTCATAAAATATGTTAAATATTATTTTAATATTCTTATGAGGGATAATATGAAATCGAAGATAATTTTAATGTAAAAGTCTTTCTTAACATCTAAAAAGACATTAAGAAGCTAGAATCTCTACCGAAAGGGCTAAATAAAATCACTGTAAATTATTGTGAGTTCATTTCATTCCAAAATTAAAACGTTCCACCCTTCAAATATTATTTAAATACAAGACATTCATATAGGCCTATATTATAATATAATATATGAACAAGTATGATCGAGTCTATAGGCTTAGAATAAGGAAAATGTCTTTCACTTTCAAGAACTATATTCATTTAGAATTAATTATACATCTCAGAATTTTACAAAATATTCATTTCTTTAGTTAGTAATTTCGAATTATATTAGCCATGGTGAGAGAGATCAATTACAGACAAAATGGACTAACGAGAGAAAAGAACTCGAAGCATATATGTTTGAAATGGTATATGAAAGAATCTGACTTAAAAAAAAAAATTGATAATATAAAATATGGAAATTGCCAATAAGTAAGAGAGCAAACAATAAATAATAACCGATGGCATCCACTCATATATAGTTCAACAAAAATATTGAGGAATTGTTAAATTTTTATGTTATTTATAAGTATTATATGTTTAAAGTGTATAATAAACAAATAATAAGTAATATTAAATCGAAATACCTAAGCAAAACGATTGAGAAGGGAGAGAGAACGGCCGGGGTGGCTGGCTGGCGTCATGGCTGCCGGTCAAATGAGAGAGCTTCGGTTTCCTTAGAGAAACGAGCGCAGAGACATTGCTAGTCAAGATTCTCCTCTCTACTGACCTTGTCAAGCGTCTTGTATTGCCTTAAAAGCAGGTGTACAATGGCGCCAAAGAATACAGCCCCGTGATTGGTTAATTAGTGAGGAGTGGGAACTCGACTGCAGAGAGGGGGAAAAGATTGAAAAAGAAAGTGGGGGGAGGTCTCCCACCCAACTTTTCGAAATTATATTAATAGTTAGAATATATGGGGAGAGTGGAAGATTCCATTTTATTATTTAAATAAAAGGGGAGTAAGGGTAGTGAATAAAGAGCAGATCTTTTCTATTATTTCAATAAATATTAAGAACAACTAAGCAATAGGATATATGAAAACGTTTCTTATAGTAATGAATATTTTCTCTATATAGGGGAATTAATAATTATAAATTCAGGAAAATGGAAAGAGAGATTTCAAACGAAATTGAAACTTTTATAACTCGTGAGTTTAAAAAATTGGGTCTCGCAAATTCTCTCTCTTAATAAATGCATTTCAATTCTCTTTCTCTATACAGTGGTACCTCGAGATACGAGTTGAATTCGTTCCGTAACCTTGCTCTTATGTCAATTTGCTCGTACTTCAAAGCACTTTTCCCCATTGAAATTAATTGAAATGCCATTAATCCGTACCAGCCCCAAAAATGCTACCCATAATTGTTTTTGTTACGTGTTTTTGAATAAGAAAAATCTGGTGTGACTGGTCGCACAGCACACAACTTTCTCTTACCCTTTGGCAATCAGTCAGATTTTTTATCCATCCTATTATCTTAGCAAACAAATAAGTTGATATCCTTTCCAGAGAGGTAACAAGTATTATATAATTAATTTTAACGATCGTCTATATGAAGAATAAAAACTACCTCAAAAACAAAACAAAAAAAAAAAAAAAAACTTCAAAAATGATCAATGTATGGAAAAAAAGGAAAACAAATTAAAAATAATAAAATATATAACTGTCAGAAATATTCAAAAATTCGCTGCTAACACTGCCATGACTAGAAAAGAAGGGGTGATCTTCATAAAGTATTTAACAAGTAGCGCTATAACCTCGCTATAAAATAATTAAATAAAAATCCTAATTTTTTATGATTATAATTAAATATTAAATACCCAAAGAAAATTTTTTTCTTTGTCGTTTCATTAGAAAAAAAAAAAAAAAAATGTTAAAAATATCATAGTTTTCACTTTTTGTCAATACTACCTACAATTGGTTTACTTTTTGTTCGCAAGTTTATTATTCTGTGTTATATTTAAATGTCTAAATAACATTATTTTTAGCCAATTCACTGCTCTCGGTTAGATATACATATATGTTCTCCTGAACAAATATCTAGAGTGTTCTGGTTTAAACAAGTTTTGGTTTGGTTTTGCAAATCTGATTTTTTTGGCATTTTCCGGCTCCTACGCTGATAATCGTTTTTGAATTATATTATCATCACAAAAAAAAACGTGATAGATGAAAAATTGAATTAAATTTAATAAAATAGAACACCAAGCTGTGAATTTCATTTCACAAACCGATTTTTAAATATACGTATATTATAATATAAAATTTATGGTTATTATTTTTAAATTTTTTATAAAAACCATTAAATGTTCATTAATCTTTTCATTGAAGGAGTTAATGTGATATTTAAAGAAGTATGTCTTTGAGAGCAAAAAAAGTGACATGAAAACAATATTCATATAATTGTTATTTAATTAAGTTTCAAAAGGAATTTTTTTTTAAATTAAGCATGAAGAGATCAGTAGTCTTTTTTCGTTCTCTTTTTACAATTAATGATTTAAAAAATCGAATGGGAAAGAAATTATTTTGATCAAAGGAAATCCTTTGACAAAGGGAAAGGAAATATTTTGCTTTCAATTTCCATTAACTTAATAATTATAAATATTATATAAACAAAAAAAAAAATAAAAAATAAAAATCTGGTGTAACTGGTCGCACAGCACACAACTTTCTCTTACCTTCGGTAATCGAAAGTTGTGTTCTGTGCTTGTCACATCAGAATTTTTTGTGTCGACATATAAGCTTATTTAGTTTCCGCCTATATATAAAATATTTATATATATATAGACCTATATATTTTTTTACATTAAAAAAAACATTCACACTTTTTTCTCATTCACACTCACATTCACCCACACATACACACAGTCTTTTCGGCAACTAAGGCCATTTAAGACTTTTAACGATACTCGTATGTTTAAATATATCTATTGGGGGTCCAGGCATTTCTATTTAAGTCATATGGTATCCAAATGCCTTAAATAAAATCATCGGACTGTCTGGAGTCCGAACCCGCGATTTTGGTATACGAGGATAGCATGCCCCTGCAACAAGCCCCGAGGGCCGCCGATATATTAAAATTCAAGATGTAAAATTTATAAACATGGGTAAATATTTATCTTTTGTTATCATGGCAACCATTAATCCTATTTTTCCTATGAAGTACAAGTTCAGAATATTTCAATGGCAAAATGAGAATATCCATTTTAAATAGCATCTAAAAAATCATTGATTTTTGAATTTTAATCAAAATCGTTGAAGCGAATTTTGAGAAAATCGAAAAAACTGAAAAAATACATCAGAAAAGTACTAGTAATCTTGAGTCGATTTTAAAAGCTTAATTTCACCCCCTAGGGGGTTCCTAACTTGAATATAAAATTTCATCCTCCTAGTTCCTAGTTCCATTCCTTCATGCTTTAAATTGAACCCAAACAGACAGACACATCGACAGAGAGACAGACCATGTCGCGACAACCACTTTTTTGGATTCAGGGCCCTCAAAACGGGTATATCCATCAAAATCTCGTTATCGAATTGTTCACATTAATCCAATACTTTCTTTCTATATAATTATATTAACATATATAGAGGCAAGAGAAAATAAAAATGAATATTTATTTTATTAATTTTATAAGGAAAGTAAAAATAAATAAAAATCGAAAGGATGATCTCACCTGAAGCAACCATTGATTGATGATTTATTTATTTTTGGGTTGTTAAAAATAGTGGGAAGATCTTAAAAAAAAAAAAATTGTAAGCTAAGAATAATTTTTTTTAAATCAAGAAATAAGAATTTTTTTTTTTTGCTAAATTTTTGATCTTGTTTAATTTTTATATTATTCTAACTGTAAGTAAAATATATCGGCGTGTATATAAACTGTAAAGGATTAAAAATTAATTAAATTAAATATCTTTTAGCCAACCTCGAATACCAAAAGTCGCGGGTTCGGACCCCAGACAGTCCGATTTTATTTAAGGCATTTGGATACTAAATGGCTTAAATAGAAATGCCTGGACCCCCAATAGATATATTTAAACTTACGAGTATCGTTAAAAGTCTTAAATGGCCTAAGTTGCCGAAAAGACTGTGAATGTGAGTGTAAATGAGAAAAAAGTAGGAATGTTAAAAAAAAAAAATCTTTTAGCCAAATTTGGGGTACCTATTTGTAAGTAAATTTCAAGAAAAAAAAGTTTGACTTCCGGGGGAGGGGGTGGAGGGGGGGACACCCAAGAAAAAGTTAAAATGACGCTAATGCAATCAGCATGATCTCATTAAGGAAGTCAAATCGCAAGACAAGGTATAGTCTATAAAATAATTTGGTGAGAAGAGAGAAGAGGGGATAGAATATTTAATTATAATATTTTTCTCTTTTGCTATATATAGACTCTAATAGTGCGGAAAAGTAAAAGTGATGTTATGATAACCGCACGATGCGATACATGGTTGCCTAACTTCTAGATGGTCAAGTTTTATTTTTCTATTAATTCTCGTCTCACTCATCTTTTCTAATTTTAATGTAGCCAGAGTGGCCTTGCGTCGGGTTAAATAATTGCTACGAGATTAATTCAAGCAAGACTGAGCAAGGTTAACTTTAGGATAGGTGGCCCTTAGTGACAAATTCTTACAGTAGCAGACGAAAGAAACATTGGCATAATATTTACACTGATGAATAGAGCCTAAATAACTTTTAAAATTAAGCTACGCTACGTGTAAAAAATTAGATTCTATAAAAACAAAATAAAAACATTTTTTTTAAACAGGAATTTAAAATTTATATTTAGTTGATCCTATATTATAAGCAGAACGGGGGGGGGGATGAGTTCGCCCCCCCCCCCCATACACAAAAATATTATTATACCTGAACTCCGAGGGGGCCCGACCCTCTCAAAGACAAATTTTCGTGAAATATTTTTTTTTTTTTAATATAATTTTTTTACTTTCTCTTACCTCTATATAGGCTATATGTTAATATATATAGAGAGAGAAAGTATTGGATTCATGTCAAAAATTCGATGTCGAGATTTTGATAGATATACACGTTTTGAGGTCCCCTGAATCCAAAAAAGTGGTTTTCGCAACATGGTCTGTCTGTGTGTCTGTTTGTCTGTCTGTGGACAAAATATCTCAAGAACGAAAAGAGCTAGGAGGTTGAAATTTTATATTCGAGTTAGGCTTAGGCACTCCCATGGGACGTGACACGAAGCTTTTGAACAAAATCGACCAAAGAGTACTAGTACTTTACTGACGCACTTTTTCAGTTTTTTTTTTATTTTCTCAAAATTCGCTCCAACGATTTTTTTTTTTTTTTAATTCAAAAATCAATTATTTTTTAGATTATTAGGGTATTTTATGGCTAGTGGAATTTGTATCAGGAATGAAAAGTTGGAAGAAAAATTCTGGCTGCATTTTTCTTCCAACTTTTTAGATTATCTTTAAAATATATATTCTCAAAATTTTTATTTACCGGTATACTAATTAATATAGATAAATAATATTTATCGTTTAAAACACATCTTTCTCAAGTACATTTATCGTAGGATAAGTTCTGTTTATCTTTACATAATTAATTTAAGTAAAAGGCTGGTGAATTGCATCTATTTGTTTATAGAGTGAGCCGAGGAACTTCCCAATTAAATATTTATTAAAGACTCATTCACAGTTCATGTTTCAATGGATAAGTTATGTACTGTTTACAAATAAATTTCCTAGCGCCAAAATGAAGCATAGATATTAATTACTAATGCAGTTTAGCCATATATCTCATTCTAACAAATTGATCGTTTTTTAAGCATTAAACGTGAACTATAAATAACTTAATAAATTTGATAAACCTTAATTGAATCAAAAAATTAATTCGTTACAGAAAGTTTTATCTTGAGATAAAAAATATAGGCCTATATAGTAATAGTAAGTAAAATATATTTAGGCTTATATTTAGGAACAAATATAGCCTACTTCTAAAAATATTTTCTGATTATTTCATCTTATTTTCTAACAAATTTAATTAAACTAATGGGTATTTTTTCATTAATTTTTCTTTCCCAACATAGAAAATTATTTAAGACAAAAATAAACGCATTTATTTAATGATTGTAATTTTTTTACATTCCTAGTAGCCTATAGTCTATATTTAATATTTTTTTTATTTTAACCATTTTTACTTTCTCTTCCCTCTATATATATGTTAATATATAGAGAGAGAAAGTATTGGATTCATGTCAAAAATTCGATGTCGAGATTTTGATGGATATACACGGATATACACGTTTTGAGGTCCCCTGAAACCAAAAAAAGTGGTTTTCGCGACATCGTCTGTCTGTGTGTGTATGTGTGTGTGACTGGGTTCAATTTAAAGCCTAAAGGAAATGAGCTAGGAGGTCGAAATTTTATATTTAAGTTAGGCACCCCTCTAGGGCGTGAAAATAAGCTTTTAATCAAAATCGACCAAAGAGTACTAGTACTTTACAGATGTATTTTTTCAGTTTTTTTTTTTCGATTTTCTCAAAATTCGCTCCAACGATTTTTTTTTAAATTCATAAAATAATTATTTTTTAGATGCTCTTTCAAATGTATATTCTCATTTTGCTCTCAAAATTGTTTGAAGCACACTTTACTCTTGTACTTCATAGGGAAAATAGGAGAAATGGTTGCCATGGTAACAAAATATAAATATTTTCCATATAAATTCTTGAATTTTAATATATCGGCGGAAACTAACTATAAGTCGACACGAAAAATCTGGTGTGACAAGCACAGAACACAACTTTCGATTACCGAAGGTAAGAGAAAGTTGTGTGCTGTGCTACAGTCACACCAGATTTTTTAAATAAGGTTATTCAAAATACTCTATTTTATATTTCTTATTTGAATGATTCTAATTTATCATTTATCAAAGTTCATCAAATACCCTTTTAAATAAAGTCTTCAAAGGAAGAATGAGTTTTGATTTTGATTTAGATCAAGCATTTTGAAAAGCTATAACAAAAGCTGTCGGTCGTATCTTTTATAAATTATCGTTTCCATCTATATTCAGATTATTAAAAATATTAAATTATGTTATGGAAAATAGTAGGTCATCAAAATTAAAATGGGTTTTTGAATTATTATTCAGAGTGTTGATTAAATAATATTATTTTTTATTCGTATTTAATTATTAAATAAATTCATTGCATTTATT
>JAKCPI010013622.1:0-19343 GCA_023213315.1 Euborellia annulipes
ACTGGCGCACAGCACACAGCTTTTCTTACCCTGTCGGTAAAGAAAGTTGTGCCTGTGCTAGTCACACCAGATTTTGTGTCGAGACTATATTTAGTTTCCTATAGCACCTTAGTTTCAAACTTGCATTTTAAATGTTGACTGCTTGAAATAAACTATGGTTATTTTTCAAAATTTTAATCTCATATTTGGACATTTTATACACAATATAGATTCGTAAATAAATACAAAATTTCATAAGAATTGGGAAAAAAAATTTTAAATGCGTAAAAAAGTTCCAAAGGGGACCCCCCTTTTTGAATCGAAATTAACATACAAATCCCTATAGGAAATTAACATTGGCCAAATGCGAAGATAAGGTAGAAAAATTTAAAACGCGTTGAAAGAGAGAAGATAGTTTTGTGAGAGAGAGAGATATGTTTTCTCCGAAAAAAAAAAAAAAATGGGCGTTTAAATAATAATTGATTTTTAATCTAATAAAAAGAAAAAGATTTAAATTCGGTTACCATGGCAACCATTTATTTCTCCTATCTTTCCTATGAAGCACAAGAGTAAAGTGTGCTTCAAACAATTTTGAGGGCAAAACGAGAATATACATTTGAAAGAGCATCTAAAAAATAATTGATTTTTAAATTTTAATCAAAATCGTTAGAGCGAATTTTGAGAAAATCGAAAAAAACTGAAAAAGTACATCAGTAAAGTACTAGTACTTTTTGGCCGATTTTGATTAAAGCTTATTTTGTCGGTCCCGGGGGTGTTTAACTTAAATATAAAATTTCAGCCTCATAGCTCGATTCCTTCATGCTTAAAATTGAACACACACAGCCACACACACACACACACACACACACACACACACACACACACAGACAGACAGACAGACAGACCATGTCGCGAAAACCACTTTTTTGGATTCAGGGGACCTCAAAACGTGAAGATCCATCAAAATCTCGACATCGAATTTTTGACATGAAACCAATACTTTCTCTCTATATATATATTACATATATACATAGGTAAGAGAAAGTAAAAATATTTAGATTGATATTACATATAAAAATTTGGTGGCAAAAACAAATAAATGTCTACTATCTAATATTTAATTCGATCAAGTGGTAAAATTTTTTTTCAAAGTATGCAGTAACACAGAGCTAGAGGTCTCGCGTCTTGTTTTAGGGAACAGCGTTTCGCTTCATGTCGTGAGCAATGAAATTTTTCTAAAGTATATTGGCTATCAATTCTAATTATATTTTTAAAATCTGGTGTGATTGGTCGCACAGCACACAAATTTCCCTTACCTTCGGTAAAAGTTGTGTTCTGTGCTTGTCACACCAGATTTTTCGTTGTCGACATATATTTAGTTTCCGCCGATATATTAGAATTTAAGATATAAAATTTATAATTATGGGGAAATATTTATATTTTATTACCATGGAAACCATTTCTCCTATCTTTTCTATGGAGTACAAGAGTAAAGTGTGCTTCAAAAGATTTCAATGGCAAAATGAGAATATACATTTTAAAGAGTATTTAAAAAATAATTGATTTATGAATTTTAACCAAAAAACTTTGCCCGATTAAAATTGAACACACACCCACCCACACATCCACAGACAGACAGAAAGTGGAAAACCACTTTTTTGGAATCAGGGTACCTCAAAACGTGTATATCCATCAAAATCTCGACATCGAATTTTTGACATGAATCCAATACTTTCTCTCTCTATATATTTCATATACCGGGTGTCTCAGGTGTCACGCACCCCATTGTTGGGATCGAAAGAGAAAAAATCTGGTGTGACTGGCGCACAGCACACAACTTTCTCTTACCTTCGGTAATCGAAAGTTGTGTACTGTGCTTGTCACACCAGATTTTTTGTGTCGACATGGATTTAGTTTCCGACAGTAGGGTACAATTGAATTCAAGATGTAAAATTTTTTTTTTTTTTTTTTTTAAAAAAAAACATTCACACTTTTTTTCTCATTCACACTCACACACATTCACACAGTCTTTTCGGCAACTTGGGCCATTTAAGACTTTGACGATAACCGTTGTAATTAATATATCAATTTGGGGTTCAGGCATTTCTATTTAAGCCATCTGGTATCCAAATGACTTAAATAAAATCATCGGACTGCCTGGGTCCGAACCCGCGACGTTTGGTATAGGAGGTAGGCACGCTAACTACTACGCCAGACCCGGGGGGCGATGTAAATTTTTTTTTTTTTTTTTTTTTTAACATTCACACTTTTTTCTCATTCACACTCACACTCACACACACATTCACACAGTCTTTTCGGCAACTCAGGCCATTTAAGACTTTAGACGATAACCGTTGTAATTAATATATCAATTTGGGGTTCAGGCATTTCTATTTAAGCCATCTGGTATCCAAATGGCTTAAATAAAATCATCGGACTGCCTGGGTCCGAACCCGCGACGTTTGGTATAGGAGGGAGGCGCTCTACCTACTACGCCAGACCCGGGGGCGATGTAAAATTTATAAGTATGGGAAAATATTTATATTTTGATACCATGGCAACCATTTCTCCTATCTTTTCCTATGGAGTACAAGAGTAAAGTGGTCTTCAGAAGATTTCAATCACAAAATGAGAATATACATTTTATAGAGAATCTAAAAAATAATTGATTTTTGAATTTAAAAAAAATCGTTGGAGCAAATTTTGAGAAAAATCAAAAAAAACTGAAAAAGTGAATCAGTAAAGTGCTAGTACTTTTTGGTCGATTTTGTTCAAAAGCTTCGTGTCACGTCCCGTGGGGGTGCCTAACTTAAATATAAAATTTCAACTTCCTAGCTCTTTTCGTTCTTGAGATATTTTGTTCACAGACACACACAGACACACCAGACAGACAGACCATGTCGCGAAAAACCACTTTTTTGGATTCAGGGGACCTCAAAACGTGAAGATCGATCAAAATCTCGACATCGAATTTTTGACATGAATCCAATACTTTCTCTCTATATATATTTACATATATACATAGGTAAGAGAAAGTAAAAAAAATATTCTGAGCCCAAAAATCCATGTTTGGAATTTTTTGATTAAGTAGTTAATTAGTAATTAATTAATAAAAGTGACCAATCAGGAGCGCGCTCCAGAAGAATAGAAAATAAGTGGGATAATAGTAAATAAATGACCGAGAAGCTTCACGTAAATTGTTTTGGTCAATTAATAAAATAATAATAATTATTATTGAAGTACAAAAATAATTTACCTAATGTTTCTCTATCATTTATTTTGAGTTTTTTATTTTTTTATTTCAATAATAATTATTATTATTTTAATAATTAAGCTTAGTTTAATTAATTCGTCTGAAGCTTTCTTGTCATTAATCCTAAGTCTTTAATTGTTGTATTTCAAAAATTATTATTATTATTTCATTCATTAACAAAAACAATTCAGCTGAAACTTCTCTGTCATTTATTTTGAGATTATTATTTTTGTACTACAATAATAATTATTATTATTTTATTAATTAACCAAAACAATTTACGTGAAGCTTCTCTGTCATTTCTATACTACTATCCCACTTATTTTCTATTTTTCTGTAGCGCGCTCCTGATTGGTCACTTTTATTAATTAATTACTAATTAACTACTTAATCGAAAAATTCCAAACATGGATTTTTGGGCTCAGAATATTTTTCTCTTTCGATCCCAACAATGGGGTGCGTGACACCTGGGACACCCTGTATAGAGGTAAGAGAAAATAAAAATTCAATTATAAAATCAATAAAATCAATTGTGTCTTACAAGATATTTTATTGAATTACAAGACTTTTTCTTTTGCCCACAAGAGAGAGAGAGAGAGAGAGATGAAAAGAAGTTGACTCCATACCCACCCCCCCCCACAAATGCCAGGGTTAGGGGATGCTTAGAAATGGGTTATTTGATACACCAGAGCACGTCACGTGTCTTCTTCATTTTGCCAACTTTCATCAACTCTCCAGGGAATTCACTTTCTATCTGATCTTTTTCGCTTTTTACGTCACTAACTACATAGCTTCAAATTCACTTCAATTAAACTCCCAAGGCTCATATTTTATAACAAATTTGACTCTTCAAGTTAATCTAAAAAATTATGGAATCATATATGAATTAGAGAAATTTGATTACGTAAATTTATTTAGATGTCGCTCTCTTGGAATGAAATCGTACATAAAATATACAAATTATAGATTATATAATTAAAGATCAAATACAAATTTTGATTTCTATTTGTATAACACACAACGTTTCGATTACTCATTCTGTGGCCTTCTTCAAGGAATAATAAATTCAAACCAAAGCAATTAATTAACTTTAAAAAATATTTTTGTCCTCGGGCTTGGTATAGGGATTAGCGTGCTGGCTTTGTATACCAGGGGTCGCGGGTTCGGAATCCCAGGCAATTCGTTATTTGGATACCAAATAGCTTAAATAAGAAAGCCTGGACCCCAAATATCTATATCGACGTTCTAGTTAGCAAAGTGCTTGTATATTTTTCAGGAGAGCCAAAAAACATTTCATTGTCATTGTTAGAGCCACTGTTAAACACTTTTCGTGCGGCAACTTTTCGAACTGAAAAATTTGAATTACGCTCTCACCCAGTTCAGGGCATAAGGAGAATGATATTTTTCAACAGAAAATACAAAAAACTGATTTTTGAAAAAAGTGAAGTTAGTCACTTTACTAATTAGAACGTCGATATATATAATAGCGGTGTGTCCGTCTGTCACGCTCTGTTTGATCAACTTCCCGCTGGAATTTTGAAACGAAATTATACAGGCTTATAGAGGACGTTATGGAGAGTCCAGGAAAATACTCGGGTCCCAAAATTCGTATAACTTTTTGAGTTATTAAAAGTTACGATTTCTCCCATAGAAAATGTATAGAGAAATATCTATGTATTCTTTGCATGGATATATTCTATGAATGTAAACAAATCTTCAAGCAGGCACTGGATTGGGATACATAGCAATCAAGGTCTTTAAATACACAGGTTGGCCAGAAACTAGTAAACAAACAATTTTCAGGTCACAGTTTTTGATTGGTCCACGTCATGAAGCTCCTCCTTGCTATATTTTTCTATTTGGCAGCTTTGTTGACTGTTTATAACCTAGTTCACATTGATTTTGTTTTATTTGCAAATTTTATAGTTTCGGACTAAACTAATTTAGACCCTGGTATTTATACTGCTTTATTAATAATATGCTGTGTATAAATTTTTATAAATTGTTTGTTTCGAACGATTTTTTACAAAGGGAGGACCTCCATGACGTCACTCTCTTGAAATGGAAAAAATGTAAACAAACCGAGTTTGACCCCCCTGCATAGCAATAATATTTTTCTGCCTTCGGGGCTTGGTGTAGAGGTTAGCGTGCTAACCTCGTATACCAAAAGTCGCGAGTTCGGACCCCAGGCAGTCCGATGATTTTATTTAAGCCATTTGGATACCAAAAGGCTTAAGTAAGAATGCCCGGACCCCAAATATTTACCAAGAAAAGCGGAAAGAGGTATCACATATATTCCGATAATTAATCAACACTAACTCTTGTTTGAAAACTCAATTTTATCATCAAATTAAATTAAAAAAAAATTTTATTAAAAATTCATTGAAAAAAAAAAAAAAAAAAAAACATGATGACATTGATTAGGGGATCATAAACAAAATGGATCAAAAAATAACCTTTAATGAAAAACCTGTCTTAAAGAAAGAATGCCATCGAGTTATTACCCCCCACCCCCTGCCCCCTACCCACTTGCCACTTTGACTCTCCGTCTTTAATTGGGACTTAGGAGAGTGAGAGAGAGAGAGAAAAAGTTATTAAAAGGAATGGAAGTATAATTTCTCTTTCATGGAATAATAAATAAACTTTCTAGGGATGGAATTTTTATTTTGTTAAAGTTTTTAATTAAATTTTAAGCAAGTTTCGTATCAGTATATAAATTAAATGAAAAAAAAAAGAAGCTTTTATCTATAATATTAATTTTGATCCGATGCTTGGGAATGCAAAGTGTTTTTTTTTTTTATCTCTAATTTACTGCAAATTGAGTTACAAATGTTTTTCCCTTATATTCTACTAGCCGCGGAGCCCGTAGGGGGCTCTCTGGACCCTCTTCCAACTGGAACGGCCCTTCCTTACTCTATACATTTCCATTTCAAATCATAACTTTAGGAATTAATAAATCAAAAAATTGTAGGAATTTCGGGACCCGAGTATTTTTTCTGGACTCTCCATAACGTCCTCTATAAGACTGCAAAATTTCGTCATTTGTTGGTGAAATAGAGCGAGACAGACAGACAGACACCCCGCTATTATTATATATAGATTATTTAAGTATTGGAAAAGGGGCAAAAATATATATATATATATTTTTTTTTTAATTCACGGTCTTTTTCGGCATCTAAGGCCATTTAGACCCCCTATTTATTTTAAATGAATGATAGCCAATTTTTCTCGCTTGGGACGGGAAGTGAACCCGAAACCCCCAAGCCACTAGAAGCTAATGTCTTCTCTCTCAGCCATGGGTCACGGGCTAATTTATTATTTGAATACAAGTATTAATAAAGCCCTCGGAGCTTGGTGTAGAGGTTAGCGTGCTAACCTCGTATAGCAAACGTCGCGGGTTCGGACCCCAGGCAGTCCGATGATTTTATTTAAGCCAATTGGATACCAAATGGCTTAAATGAGAATGCCTGGACACCATATATGTATATTAATCAATAACGGATATCGTAAAAAGTCTTATATGGCCTGGGTTGTCAAGATTTTCTTTTATATAAACAATGAAATAATCACAAGTAGAAAACGCATAGGTAAGACTTAACCCATATCAAGCCACTGGTGCGTTTTCGAACCAGTACCTAAAAAAAAATTTTTCTCAATAAGTATCTAAATGTTTTGGTTAATTATTTTTTTATACATTATTTATGATATATTCTTGCCTGCTAATGAGAGAAAATGATGAATTTTACAGTCTTTACATCTCTTCTCTATCCATATAAATGACAAAAATAAGAAAGCTGAAATTTAATATATATGACGAATTATAAAATAATAATTGTGAGATTTAATTATTCAATTTTTAATTTTAATTACCTTATATTAGACATGGGTGATACTGTATCAATCTGATATTTTGTATCAGGTAGGAAAAAGTAACAGGTACACATAATGGGTACGAGCAAAAAATATCAGGTATTTAAATACCAAAGTAAAAATCAGATAACTTATTTATTAAAAAAAAAAATATATATTTTTTTCATTTCTGCTCTCTTTCTTAAAGTGAAGAAAAGAGAAATAATGTATAAGTAATAATTAGATTTGTATTTAATTATTATAGGGCCTAGTGAGAAAAGTAGAGTAAAAAATGTAAAAATGATTCGGAATGACGTTCGAAAAGCGCGCCAGAGCTAGCGAAATGGCCCTGTCAGGAGAGAAGAGACGGGGCGGGGCGTCGCGAGTTGAGGGTTGCAAGAGAGAAGGAAAGAGAGAGCAGGCGCAACGAAAACTGTATCGGGTAAGGAACGAAGCTCTAAAGTGAAAAGCAAGTATTTGATCAATGCGCATGCGCGAGATATCAGGTACGAGTGAGAAAGGAATACGCGTCCTGTTCAGGTCCAGTCGAGTATGCCCGAGTTGTTGATACTCAAATAACAGATACAAAAAGTATATGTTATTTGCTCGGTATTCGTTTCTCACTCGAACCTGATATCTCGCTCGCGCTTGCGCATTGATCAAATACTTGCTTTTCACTTTAGAGCTTCGTTCCTTACCCGATACAGTTTTCGTTGCGCCTGCTCTCTCTTTCCTTCTCTCTTGCAACCCTCAACTCGCGACGCCCCGCCCCGTCTCTTCTCTCCTGACAGGGCAATTTCGCTAGCTCTGGCGCGCTTTTCGAACGTCATTCCGAATCATTTTTACATTTTTTACTCTACTTTTCTCACTAGGCCCTATAATAATTAAATACAAATCTAATTATTACTTATACATTATTTCTCTTTTATTCACTTTAAGAAAGAGAGCAGAAATGAAAAAAATATATTTTTTTTAATAAATAAGTTATCTGATTTTTACTTTGAAACTATTTTTTTTTTATATAAAAACATTAATTAAAAAAATAAAAATATATGTAACTGTGAATTGAAATACATAATGAATAGAATTAAATTAAATTTCGTTCGCCGGCACAGAAATTTGTTAATTATTTTTCTAATGCAGTATATAAATTGACATTTTAAATTTGGAGACATGTCAGTTCACTCAGTTTGGAAAACTCTTTAGTAATGAATAATTATGAGTTTGTTCTCAACACAAGAATAAATAGGGTAGAAAACATTTGAAAAAATGTTAGACACGTTGTTATTGACTTGAATTAATGTAAAGTTAGCGTTGCTGGGTGAAATTTGTTTCGGGTACAAAAGTATCAGGTAAAAATATCGGGTCAGAACAAGTACCTGTAACAGCTGGTACCTGGTACAGCAAAATCGAGTAATGACCCATGTCTACCTTATATCTATATTTTATTTTAATACTTTTGCTATTTTATCAAAGACAAATTCTGTCTGTCTGTCTGTTTGTAACGCATAGACTCCGAAACTACCAAACCGATTCTCATGGAGATTTTTTTAATAAGTAGAGTATTTTCCGGGGATGGTTTTAGGCTATAATTATGTCAAATTAGGGGTAGGGAACCCCCCCTTATCAGGGGATCACAAATCTAGAATTCTTCCATTGGAATACATTGTATTCTCTCTCTACTTATGAAAAATTAAAGCTAATTAATTATAATAATGAAAAAAATTAAATCTCTCAAATGAAAAATAATAAAAATTGTTATATAATTAAATTTTCTTTTTTTTTTTGACTGACTTCTTCCCTCAAAGATTTCACATTTCCTTCAAATCGTAGCCCCCCCCCCCCCCCAAAAAAAAAAATATCTCTTATTTATTTTTCACAAAACTCTTCCTCGTAATTAATTAAAATACATTTATCTGGACAACTCTTAGTCATATCCCGAGACGCCGCCCGCCAGGGCCTAGCGGGGTAGGGTTGCCGAGAGCAACCCTACCGCAGCTAGTATTAAATAATTATTTAAATTCGAAGGGTCAAAAAACACCAAACTTCAAAAATAGATATTTTGTATTTAAAATTTTTTTTTCATTTTCATTCTTCATAAATTAGATTACCAATAAGATTACTTTACTTAGCTAAACGATACATAATTTTTTTTTTCATTACTATAGACGATATTCAATGACAAATTAGAGTGGTGCGTTTTCGCATCAGTGCACAGTGGTCTAGATTGAAAAAAGTTGGCCAAAATTAGAAAAAAGTTTTAGATTTGATTGAAAATTGGTATATAAGCGTTTTCGAGGTCGCTGATTACAAATTTTATAATATTTATATAATTTAATAAATTGCAGTGGTGGATCATATATGGCGGATCACTCGTCAAAAATTGTTAGGTATATAAAATTATGCAAAATGTTGGTCCAAACATTTAAGAAACGTGTTCAAGACCTAGTTCACATCGTTTAGTAAAATCTCAAACAGTTCTCGACCAGTAAGATTATTTTATCAATCCGTTTTTGCGTCATGATGATATTTATTTTAAAAAATATATATTATAACTTTTATTTAATTGAAATAAGAAAAATTATATTTATTCACAATAATATTTCAAAAATATAATAATACTTTGCAATAAGACACCCTCTATAAAAATATTCAAAAAAAAAAGCTCGTAGACTAACAAAGAGTCTGCCTGCCTGGGCTCAAAAATAGACATAATGCTATCTAACTTTAAAATAAAAATATTTTGTCATATAATAAGCTCTTATTTAACTAAAAAATAATAAAAATTATATTTCTACACAATAATATTTCAAAAATTTATCTCTGAGCTTGGGCACAGAAGCCATATAATTTTGTATGAAGCGAAAAAATTTTATTATTGACAAATCCCGGTTTGATCACATGTGCACTTGCACTATGTGTATAATTCCCAATAACTGAAGATGGCCAAATAAATTCAGGCCGAAACGTCTTATTCTGGGGAGTTTTATTGAACCTGGATTATTCCAATTTGGCTGATATCTCCAATTTTTCATTATTATAATATTTCAAAAATTTGAAATAAGATACGGCATATAGTGTAAATATGAAAAAAAGCTCTCTCGCCGCTTATTTTTAACCTCAAAATTAGGGGGGCAAGTTGGGGCAGGATTTTTTTGCAGATTCTATTACAAGACATCTTAAACTATATATTCCATATCTCAGTTTCGTGGGCCCCGCTGGGTTCATAACTTTTTTGCTATTTGAAGGAAAAAGTTTTTTCAAAAAAATCCATTATGAAAACGCAACTTTGACATGATTTCTAAAAAAGGCGAGTATAAATTAATGAAAACGGTACATTAGTAAATATTCTACATTCTTTCTTTAACACCCTCCTTCAAACAGAATTGAAAAAGGACACTCGAGTAAAGAGTTATATGCATTTAAACAAACATTGATATTTCAGAGCCTTAAGGCCCTTAGGCCTCTACGCGTCGCTC
Source organism: Euborellia annulipes (assembly GCA_023213315.1). Taxonomy (NCBI): domain Eukaryota; kingdom Metazoa; phylum Arthropoda; class Insecta; order Dermaptera; family Anisolabididae; genus Euborellia; species Euborellia annulipes. The sequence goes on from JAKCPI010013622.1 coordinate 10,561, forward strand.
GCGCGCTGTCGAAAACGCTAACTTTGAACTCTAGTAGCGCCTGAACTATAAAAGATATCTCACTTTCCTTTTGGATTTACATGCACCAACTATCCCTCTACAAGATTATATGAGACTGAAGTCATTCTGTGACTATTATTTTTTTTCGACTTTTGGCCAACTTTTTTTCAAATCTAGACCACTGTGCAGTGGTAAAAACCCTAAACTTTTTCCTTATATTATCTGAATGTTTTTTCATTGTTTTTTTTTAATTTTTTTTATTCCAAAGGCTTTTTCGGCATATTTAGGCTATTTAGACCCCGTCCCTATTTATTCCAATTGATTGTCAAATCGAAATAAATTTTTGTTACATGCATCATCCCGTCCCCTTGATCCCTACTACCTATGGTTATTGTTTATATATGGGTTATTACATTAGTCAAATTGAATGACAATACTGTTGTAACTGTATGTAGTAATGGCTACAATAATGAGCCCCTAAATACTGTAAAGAGATATGTTGGGACATCGAAATCAGAAGGAAATATACCAAATATACTCAACCTAATGTTATTTCAAAATATAATTTAGGAATGGAAAGGGTGGATTTACATGATAATGGGGTTGCGAATTACCAATGAAGGATATTCATTGGCGTACCTAGAGTGGTCCCCCCGGGGCGGGGGGCAGAAAGCTCCCCGATTCAACAGAAATTGAGTCAATATGGGGCCTTCCGGGTTCCCCAGAGAATGGCTGATCCCATGCCCCCCCCCCAGCGAGGGTGGCTGGTCCCATAGCCCCCAGCCAAATTTGCTAGTTACGCCCATGGGGATATTAGGTAAAAATGGTAGTGGCATTTATTTTTAAATACCTTAGATAGCACCATGGTAAAATGTTGGAAGCTATATAGCCTAAAGTGCATTCCATCAACCAAGTACAAGTTCAATTGATTTGAAAATGAACTTCGGGTTATTGCATACGAGCAGAAAGCCCGAAAGAGATGTAAAGTGTGTTATAAACACACTGTATATGAATATACAAAATGCAAAGTACCGATTCATATAAATTGTTTCGGCAAATTTCATAAAAAATAAAAAAAGTAAAAAAAAATCTGGTGTGACTGGCGCACAGCACACAACTTTCTCTTACCTTCGGTAATCGAAAGTTGTGTTCTGTGCTTGTCACACCAGATTTTTTGTGTCGACATATATTTAGTTCCCGACAGTACGGAACATTTGAATTCAGATGTAAAATTTATAAGTATGGCAAAATATTTATATTTTGTTACCATGGCAACCATTTCTCCTATCTCCCCTATGAAATACAAGAGTAAAGTGGTCTTCAGAAGATTTCAATTGCAAAATGAGAATATACATTTGAAAGAGCATCTAAAAAATAATTGATTTTTGAATTTAAAAAAAAATCGTTGGAGCAAATTTTGAGAAAATCGAAAAAAACTGAAAAAGTACATCAGTAAAGTACTAGTACTCTTTGGCCGATTTTGATTAAAAGCTTATTTTCCCGGTCCCGGGGGTGTTTAACTTAAATATAAAATTTCAACCTCCTAGCTCAATTCCTTCATGCTTAAAATTGAACACACACACACACACACACACCACACACACACAGACAGACAGACCATGTCGCGAAAACCACTTTTTTGGATTCAGGGGACCTCAAAACGTGAAGATCCATCAAAATCTCGACATCGAATTTTTGACATGAATCCAATACTTTCTCTCTATATATATATTACATATATACATAGGTAAGAGAAAGTAAAAAATTATATCCCATATTATGCCAATGGTGCGTTTTCGCACCAGTGAAAAAAAATTGAATAAAACATATATATTGTTGAAAAAATTTTATCAAAGGTTATGTAAAAATCTGGTGTGACTGGCGCACAGCACACAACTTTCTCTTACCCTTCGGTAAGAGAAAGTTGCACACTGTGCTGGTCACACCAGATTTTTTGTGTCGAGATATATTTAGTTTCCGATAGCACCTTAGTTTCAAACTTGGATTTTAAATGTTGACTGCTTCAAATAAACTATGGTTATTTTTCAAAATTTTAATCTCATATTTGGACATTTTATACACAATAGAGAATCGTAAATAAATACAAAATTTCATAAGAATTGGAAAAAAAAATTTTAAATGCCTAAAAAGTTCTAAAGGGGACCCCCTTTTGAATCGAAATTAACATACAAATCCCTATAGGAAATTAACATTGTTCCTATGCGAAGATAAGGTGGAAAGGGAATTTAAAAAGAGTAGAGACAGACGATAATGTTTGCAAGTGGAGAGAGAGACATATATGTTTTCTTTGAAACAATTAAAGACACAAATAAATTAAAAAAATCTGGTGTGACTGGCGCACAGCACACAACTTTCTCTTACCTTCGGTAATCGAAAGTTGTGTTCTGTGCTTGTCACACCAGATTTTTCGTGTCGAGATAGATTTAGTTCCCGACAGTACGGAATTCAGATGTAAAATTTATAAGTATGGGAAAATATTTATATTTTGTTACCATGGCAACCATTTCTCCTATCTTCCCTATGAAATACAAGAGTAAAGTGGTCTTCAGAAGATTTCAATTGCAAAATGAGAATATACATTTTAAAGAGAATCTAAAAATTAATTGATTTTTGAATTTAAAAAAAAATCGTTGGAGCAAATTTTGAGAAAATCGAAAAAAACTGAAAAAGTACTTCAGTAAAGTACTAGTACTCTTTGGCCGATTTTGATTAAAAGCTTATTTTTCCGGTCCCGGGGGGTGTTTAACTTAAATATAAAATTTCAACCTCGTAGCTCAATTCCTTCATGCTTGAAATTGAACACACACCCACACACCCCTCCCCCCACACACACACACACACACACAGACCAATTTGCGGGACCCACTTTTTTGGACTCAGGGGGACCTCAAAACATGTATATCCATCAAAATCTCGACATCGAATTTTTTGACATGATGATTACCGCGTCAAATCTAAGCCTGCCGATAAAGATGGCCTTCGATTAGGCTATTCGTGCCAGATATTGCGAATGGAAAGCACACAAATAGACAAAGCACTCAGGCCTCCAACTCTATATAAGTGCTAATAAAAAAAAAACCTCTGGTTTTGCTTTGAGGAAGAAATGTTTTTTTTCTTTCATCTCAAAAAAATTATGAGAAAACCTTTCACCTTTAAAGAGAAAATTACATGGGCGTAGCCAGGGGGGGGCTGCCCCCTAACTGGTCCTAAAAATTAATATATATATATATATATATGCGAAGATAAGTTTTCTCGGGTTGTGTCGCGTGTGATGTTGAGATTTACTCGACGTTTCGGCTCTCCTTTTGGAGCCATTTTCAAGAGTATGGAATTAGGGGGAATTGTTGGGGTGGTTTGTTTACGGGGTCGCAGTCTTGCTGGTCCCCAGGTCAATTTGGATGCCTCAGAGGCTTGGTTTGGTCTCTGAGAGCAGGAGGAAGGTTGAGTGTGTGTAATTGCGTTTGTGTTCGGTTTGGGTTGACTACGGGGCCTCAGTCTGCCTCCCCAAGTCGATGTGTTATTGGTTTGGTTAGTGGATGTGTTAGGAGATTGGTCGTCAGCTAGCCAGCGAGCATTCAAGACCTCGAGCGCCACAGCAGTAAGACAAACCAAAACACAAATCACTCCGACCATCAACACGCAAACCGCCACCACACAACCCAACACATCTCAAAGACAAACACAAGCCTCGGAAACATCCGGCAATACATCGACTGGGGGAGTAGGCAGATTGAGGCCCCAAAGTCAACCTAAATCAAACACAGACACGATCACACATACACACACCCAATCCAAATCTCAGAAACAAACCCAATCTCCTAACACATCCACTAACCAAACCAATAACACATCGACTTGGGGAGGCAGACTGAGGCCCCGTAGTCAACCCAAACCGAACACAAACGCAATTACACACACTCAACCTTCCTCCTGCTCTCAGAGACCAAACCAAGCCTCTGAGGCATCCAAATTGACCTGGGGACCAGCAAGACTGCGACCCCGTAAACAAACCACCCCAACAATTCCCCCTAATTCCATACTCTTGAAAATGGCTCCAAAAGGAGAGCCGAAACGTCGAGTAAATCTCAACATCACACGCGACACAACCCGAGAAAACTTATCTTCGCATACATCCGGTCGCGGAAACCTTCCAGAACATATATATATATATATATATATATTTCCCATTGGAAATTTTTTTAACACCCCGATTGACTACATTAATTTAATTTTTTTTTTTATTTAAATAAATAATTAATACTCTATGTATATATTAATTGCAAACCCCCTCTTTCGCCCTAACGAGGGGTTGGCCCCCTAACAAGAAGTCTGGCTACGCCCATGGAAAATTATATTGTATTCTATTGAATTTAGAAAAATAGGAACGAGGTCTAAAAGATAAATAACAAAAATGTGAATAAGAAATATTTCCTATTTATATTTGAAAAACAACTTAGACTCATACAATTTTCAACTTACTACTGTATTAGGTATTATTGTAACGACTTGAAAATATAGTTTATCAAAATTTAAAAGTGAAAAAATAATCACTTGAGGACCTCCCTCCCTCACTATCATCACCTTCATTTCAAAGATAAAAGGATGGAACCTATTTCTCCTTATTTAAGCTAATAACTAATTCCATTCTTCTATTATTAAATTAATATTTGCTTTTTGAAAAGAGAAAATATTTTGAATTTCTAAGCAATTTTGGTATTATTATTTTAAAGAGATATTTAGCTACCCTTTAAAGATTAAAGGTAGAGTGATAATTATGTTACAGAGAAGTTTTAATCCTCTTTAAAGACTTGTATCAATTATAAAATTTCTCGATAATACTAATTAAGATGAAACAACAAACATCTCATACACAATGCATCGGATTTATTAAAAGCAAGCAGCTACAATGAATCTTTCTATAATATAATAGAATAATTAACCTTCCTTCTTCTTTAAAAGAAAGATGTATTAATATAAAGTACAAAATCAACATTCTCATCTATGAAGGTGTTTTTATATGATTTAAAAGGTAAAAAACTGAGAAAAATATTTATACAGTCGAGGATCACAAGTGCCTGATATGCTTGACAATGGAGCCATGAGCATAGGCAACCGAAATGCTTAACCGTCGGAGGTTGTATAAGCTCCAGGCTCCATTTTCGAACCCATCAGACACTTGTGACCTCAACTGTATTATTCTTATTAATTTTTAATTTATTATAGAAGAACAAGAATCTCTAAGATCTTTGTTAAATTATCTGTAACAGTATTTTTATTTAATAACAATAACGATGAAACCTTTAATTATAAATAATTCAACATACCCTCTTTTCTCATAGACAATGTTTGATCAAATTTATTTGGAAATTTACCCAAGTCTTTCCATCCCCCTTTAAGTCACTCTCTCTGATTTATATACAAGTTCACTTAAAGCAACATGCAAAATAATTATGAGTTTAAAGAAGAAGGGAGAGGGGGGGGGGAATAAACATATTCATATTCATAAACTAGCAGCCTCTTTCCTAGCATATTTAGTCTAATGTACACATTAGAGACACTCTCTCTCTACATAAATGGATGGATGTAGCTTATAGTATGATTAAATAGAAATTTTATTATTAATTAATACATAAAAGAATATATTAAATTTCTTTATCCTTCTTATGAATAAAATATGAATGTTAAATGAACAGTGTTTAATGGAGTAGTAACAATTCTTGTTTCAAGATCAAATTTTTCTCAAAATTCTGTTTTTTAATAAAAGTTTTATATGTATGGAATTTTATCAGGGCCATCTTAAGAAATTCGGCGCCCGTGGGCTACTAGAAATAACGCGCCCCTCTTCCTAAGAAAATACACAGAATGGCAAATGGGAGCGGGGTGTCCGGAAAAGTTATACAAAAGTGTCAGAACTAGAAAAAATCTATTTATTACTTTTATACTAAACAAAAATAAAATTTAATTAAATCAAAAAACATTTAAGAAGAAAAACAATATTTTAAGAACGTGTTTTAATTTAAAAATAAGTGAAAACTAATAAAATGAAAAATGAATTTTTATAAAACTATTAAATACATGACAAATAACTAAATAACTAATAAGAACAAAAAATATAGATATTGCCGCCCCCAAAAAGGCTTGCGCCCTGGGGCTATAGCCCATTTAGCCCTGTGGTTAGGGCCCCCCTAATAAGTGAAAACTAATAAAATGAAAAATGAATTTTTATATAAAACTATTAAATACATGACTAATAACTAAATAACTAATAAGAACAAAAATATAGATATTGCCGCCCCCAAAAGGCTTGCGCCCCTGGGGCTATAGCCCATTTAGCCCTGTGGCTGGGGCCCCCCTGAATTTTATTTTTCAATTAAATCTCAAAAATACTAAAAAGAAAACACTTTAATTGTTTTTACTTTCTCTTACCTCTATATATATGTTAATATATAGAGAGAGAAAGTATTGGATTCATGTCAAAAATTCGATGTCGAGATTTTGATGGATCTTTACGTTTTGAGGTCCCCTGTATCCAAAAAAGTGGTTTTCGCGACATGGTCTGTCTGTCTGTGTGTCTGTGTGTCTGTGTGTGTGTGTGTGTGTTCAATTTTAAGCATGAAGGAATTGAGCTAGGAGGTTGAAATTTTATATTTAAGTTAAACACCTCCCGGGAGCGTGAAAATAAGCTTTTAATCAAAATCGGCCAAAGAGTACTAGTACTTTACTGATGTACTTTTTCAGTTTTTTTCGATTTTCTCAAAATTCGCTCTAACGATTTTGATTAAAATTCAAAAATCAATTATTTTTTAGATGCTCTTTCAAATGTATATTCTCGTTTTGCCCTCAAAATTGTTTGAAGACCACTTTACTCTTGTACTTCATAGAGAAGATAGGAGAAATGGTTGCCATGGTTACAAAATATAAATATTTTCCCATGTTTATAATTTTGACATCTGAATTCAAATATTCCCTACTGCCGGGAACTAAATACATGTCGACACAAAAAATCTGGTGTGACAAGCACAGTACACAACTTTCGATTACCGAAGGTAAGAGAAAGTTGTGTGCTGTGCGCCAGTCACACCAGATTTTTTCTTTTAGGGTTGATGAGGGAGTAAAAAAAAAGGGGGTTGAAGAATGTCTAATTTGAACCCACATATAAAATCCTCTTTTCTCTCTCTCTCGCTCTCTTTTCTCATTTTCACCTGCAGTCTCAAATTTATTGAAGGGAAGTGAATAAAGAAAAAAAAGAGAGAGAGAGAAGAAATCTAAGATGTTGGCAAAAGTACTATTAATATTACTAACTACGAATCTTTTATTAGGGTTATAGACATATTTAAAACAATATTATAAAGATTTTTAGAGTGAAGTGGACAGAAGGGAGGATACAAGGGGGAAAGGAGATAACTACTCCCCCCTCGAGATTTGAAAAAAAATATTTTTTGGGAATTAAATTTTATTTTTAATATAAAATCTTAAAAATTTGATTTGTATATAAATATCGTAAACAAGTACAGAATACACCTTTAAATTGCGTTAAGTATGGAAAAATTGTGTGCTGTGCGATCAGGCACACCAGATTACCCCCCTCGCTGCGCCCTCAAGAAACTCCTCTGGATCCGCTCTTGGGTGGATAGCTGATTAAATAAACGTAGCTGCAATCGCACTTATCTTTATTCCTTACTATATCGAAATAATTTTTGGTTCATTTAATTTTGATACGGATAATACAAATATAATAATATTTATTTATTAAATTATGTCAAGCAAAACTTTGACCCCTGAACCAAGTAAAAAAATTGAATATAAAATAAACAGGTGTTTAGTTGTTTTTTACTTTCTCGTATAGAGAAAGTTATGTAATCGTAAAAAAATTCGACTTCGAGATTTTGATGTTTCTCCACGTTTTAGACCTCCTGAGTCCAAAAATACCATTTTTGGCATTATGTCTGTGTGTGTGTGTGTGTGTGTGTAAACACGATTGCTTAAAAACCAAAGCAGCTAGATCGATGAAATTTGGTATATGCTCCTTACACTAAAATTGTAGATTTCTATCAACTTTTGGAGTAAATACGTCACTTGGAAGTAGTACTTTACTTAAAAAGTTTTTTCAAAAATTTTGAAATTTTCAATTTTTTTGTTATATTATGATAAAATACTTTATTTTAAAAAGTTTTTATTCTTTGACATTTTTACGAAAACTGAATAGTTTTTGAAATAATCACAGAAGAAATAGAAAATTTTCGTTAATTTTGATAAAAAATCAAAACAAAATCATACAGGTGTCATTAAAAAAAGGGTATATATAAACAAATGAATTTGTGAAACAAATGATCATTTGTTTCACAAATTCATTTGTTTATATTTACCCTTTTTTTAATGACACCTGTATGATTTTGTTTTGATTTTTTATCAAAATTAACGAATATTTTCTATTTCTTCTGTGATTATTTCAAAAACTATTCAGTTTTCGTAAAAATGTCAAAGAATAAAAACTTTTTAAAATAGAGTATTTTATCATAATATAACAAAAAATTGAAAATTTCAAAATTTTTGAAAAAACTTTTTAAGTAAAGTACTACTTCCAAGTGACGTATTTACTCCAAAAGTTGATAGAAATCTACAATTTTAGTGTAAGGAGCATATACCAAATTTCATCGATCTAGCTGCTTTGGTTTTTAAGCAATCGTGTTCACACACACACCCCAGACGTAATTCCAAAAGAATATACGAGAAAGTCTCGGGGAAGTCAATCCCCATATTTT
>JAKCPI010013623.1:0-12415 GCA_023213315.1 Euborellia annulipes
ACTAAGTTTATATCGTTACATTGTTTTTTTATATTTAGTTTATATCGTTACATTGTTTTCTCGAATTAATACCTAAATCAATACGATAAATAGATTCTATTTTAGGTTTTTCTCTATATAGATCCTAAAAAGGGCAGCTGTGTCTCACTCACTTCGCCCTTTTGATAATTTATAGAGCGGAGAGGAGAAGGGGCACATTCAACAGCTGTGACTGTATCTACGCTCTTTCATCCAATCAGAGAAATATTTCAACAAAATCGATTGCAAATCAAAGTAAATAAATAAAAAAACAAACAACTTAACTCACCAAAGTGGCATATAATCTGCTCAATGGATAGAGGGATCAAAAAACAACAAAAAAAGGCTGGGGTGAAATCGGATGAATAAATTGAAGTCTTACCTGAAACAAAAGAGAAAAAATGAATTAATATTTAAATTTACAAAAATTTTCATTTCAAATTAAATTATAAATGAATTAAATTCATAAGAGATTATTGGGACATCGAGCTATAATTTTTTTAATGACTTATTAACAAATTATCGTAATTAATTTTTTTTTATCAAGCAAATACAAAAAAACAATCTGTCCCAATAATCTTTAATTTTTTTTAATTTAAAAATGAATTTATTGTTATTATTAATCACATATTAATTAAGAAATTTTTAAAATAAGCTTAGATTATTTATTTAAAAATCAACTGTCAAATTAGTTCAGCATTCTTGCAATAGATGGCAGGCTAGTCTAACAGACGATATAGTATTAGCCTATATCTGGCCGATATTTATATATTTTTATGCTTTTAAAAAAGATACATAATATATAATAACATTTATAAAGTATTTATTGTTAAAAGATCAATGAAAATCAACCAAATGCATTAAATATTATTAGCTACCATTCCGACATCTCTTGGCAAATTTTTGAATTACTTGATTTTTTGGGCATACTTTTTATGACACACTTCGCCATCTTATCGGGAAAAACATGCGTAACACCTTCGGTCTTATTTCGTCTTAAATAATCCCAGAATGTAAATAACATGGGGATCGTGTGTGAATTCAACTTGAAGAAGCCCACAGAATGAAATATTTAATTAGTGAAAATCCAAATAAACCACACAGTTAATAATTTATTTATTAATGGCAACAAAGCTCTAAACTAATAAATTTTTGATATTCAATAGTTTATATTTAATTTTATTTGATTATACTTTTCATAAATAAATATTTTTATTATTCGGATTGACTAGGTTATGTTATCCTAATATAAACTTCGATTTTAAATACTATTATTAATAACAAAGTGAAATAAATTTAATATCAACATTGCCAACATAAATTTAGTGAAAATATATTTCAACGTGAAATGAGTAATGATTATAAACTACAAATGTCAAGTTTATATTATAAATTTATTCCACAGAGAAAATGAAATATGAAAATTAGACTGGAAAAAAAAAACATTGCTTGTTTAGAAAAGCGATATGGCAGTCAGCCGCCCTTGAGGCGAAAAAGAAAACGGAATGAATGATGGCGGCCAAATGAAAATACACAAGTCGTTTGAATATTCATTGGTAATTAAAGCAAATCAAATATTTGGTAAAAAAAATATTAGATCTTTTTTGTTTTTGAATTTGAGTTAAGGAATAGGAAACATTAATCGATATAAAATGGCAGATTCCAATTGAATGAATGAAAAAACAATTCTCAGTTAACAGAATCATAATAAATGAGATAGATAATCATTTACAGCTGGTTTTAAATTATTTAATTCAGAGTCGTAAATTACGAATAATAATAATATAATATCTATCACATAAATAGAATATATTAATATTAAATACACGGGCGTCATTAAGAGATATATTTCAATCTAAATAGCGTTTCGTATATTATTAATTAAAAACCTCAGGAACAAGAAAAAGAATTATAAATTAATTTAATTAAACATTTATTGCAACTAAGATATTTATTAATTCATATACCCGAAAAAAGTAAAGGTGTGCAGCCGGGAGTTGAACTACGGATCTTCCAATTTGTACTCGGAGGGCACTCCGAGCCCGTATCATCATATCATCATACTATATAATAAAGCGCTAAAAAACGTGTCCGATGTAGTGAAACAACCAATCAGGCCTCAGGGATAGCGCTGATTGGCGAAATACAGAGAGGGCGGAGCCGGAGAGGCAAATTCAAATTTTTTTTTAACCAGGAGAGATATCAATTTGGTTTCTTCCCTAAAGCCTTCCCTTGATAAGAATCTAAAAAAGTTGTTTGAGAGTTTTTTTAAATTCGGCAGCCCCCCCCCCCCGAAATTTTTAATTCTTCTATTTCCTCAAATATTAACATGCTTTTTTGGATTTAAATTTCTTCAATGAATATCTATCAAGGGATTTAAAAGTTTAAATATTTTTTGTGTAATTGCCCCCCCCCCGAAATTTTTAATTCTTCTATTTCTTCAAATATTAACATGCTTTTTTTGATTTTAAAATTCTTCAATGAATATCTATCAAGGGATTTAAAAGTTTAAATATTTTTTGTGTAATTGCCCCCCCCCCCCGAAATTTTTAATTCTTCTATTTCTTCAAATATTAACATGCTTTTTTGGATTTAAAATTCTTCAATGAATATCTATCAAGGGGTTTAAAAGTTTAAATATTTTTTGTGTAATTGCCCCCCCCCCGAAATTTTTAATTCTTCTATTTCTTCAAATATTAACATGCTTTTTTTGGATTTGAAATTCTTCAATGAATATCTATCAAGGGGGTTTAAAAGTTTAAATATTTTTTGTGTAATTGCCCCCCCCCCCGAAATTTTTAATTCTTCTATTTCTTCAAATATTAACATGCTTTTTTGGATTTAAAATTTTTGAATGAATATCTATCAAGGGGTTTAAAAGTTTAAAGATTTATTGTGCAATTGCCCCACCCCGAAATTTTTATTTTTAAAATTCTTGATTTTTTTTAATAGGTCCCTGTCCGCCTGATTTCATTTGCATGCCCGTTGGCTCTAATCAGTTTATTAAAGGGAAATTTAGGCTTGCTCTTTCCCGTAATTTTCTCATGGCCTTCAAAACCCAGAGGCCGGACAGGGCGAATACTCAAATTTTAAATTTGATTCATTGTATTTTCATTTAGGCGAAAATAATATGGGATTTAAAATTAAGAGAAAACTACTGACAAGCACCGAGACGCCGCTCGCAGGGCCGTTGAGACGGCGCGGCGAAGCCGCGCCTTTCTCAACTTGTATTTAATATTTCGCAACAACAATTTAATATATTCCACTTATGTGTATAGATATTATTCGGAGGGCACTCCGAGTACAAATTGGAGGATCCGTGGTTCAACTCCCGGCGGCACCCTTATTTTTTCGGGTATATGAATTAATAAATATTTAATTATATAAATTTCCGTTTCGCGGCTCACCTACGCTAGATATATATATATAATATCTTAAATATTATATATAATTTCTATGTTTAAAATTTAAATTCTACACCGTGATACAGTAATAAAATCAAAAATAAATTAACAACAAAAATTCCCTATCCATAAAATATCTCAAAAATTCCCAACCCCCAACGAAAGGGATCGTCTCCAGAGATAAGCAAAACTCACTAAAAAAAGGATCGCGATCTGAACCGCAGATAGGACATTTAGAAAGATCACGATTCCCACCCAATCCGATCTGTTTTTCAAAATTTAGATTTAGATCTTTCTTAATTTTTATCAAATTGCTTTCATTCGTCCAAATAATTTTTTTTCTGGCGTCCGAAACGTCGACAATCAAATAAATAGAAAATAAAAAGAAATGATAGAAAATGTTTTTGTCTTTATCTGATTTTATTTTTGTTTCTTGATTTCTCCAATGAGCTAGCAGCTAGTAGTTTTTTCTTTTTTTTAAATTTATTTATTATTACTTAATGTGCCAGTGCCGACGTTTCGGTCACCTATAGGACCAAGCCATTGTCAATATTTTGATCCTCCATTGGTCATATTGGCATAAGACATTAATATAATAATAAATCCAATGACAAAATTCGATAGAAAGCAAGACAGAGAGTGAGTGATGATAGCTACTGTATTTATAAAATTCATAAAAGAAAATATTATTTAGTCAAATATAATTGTCTGAAAAATCGAGTCACATGATTAAGGAAATGGGGGGTGGCCTGAAGCAAACGGCGCAGCTAGTTAATTAAATAAATTGAATAGGCCTTCTATCTATATTGGTTGGTTTTTCATATGTAGTCAAAATGATTTTGACATTTTGCCTGCAACGTTCCAAGATATGCAACCAAACACGCTTCTGTACTTATGCCATTTCCCACCCAGAATTTTTTTTTTTTTTTTTTTTTTATTCAAAGTCTTTTTCGGCATCGAAGGCCATTTAGACCCCGTCCTCCAATAAAATTAAATTCGTATTGATGATACAGGTGTTGCTATTTGTCTATTATGAGGTCAGAAGAGAATCAGGTAAAAATTCGAGTTAATTTTTTAAACGCCGACGATTCGGACGCAAGTCATGTACTTCCTCAGTAATATACAGATGATGATTTTTTTTTAATGAAAAATGAAGGACGCCACACGAAATGTCGATTTTTACCTCATAAAAATAAATTGTTTTAAAAATTTGTCATTGACAGAGCAAAACAAAGATCTTGACGCAATCTTTTAGGCCCATAATAGGGCCTATTATAACTGCTTTAGCCTTGAGATAAAAATTATTTTAATAATATCTAATATAGAAATGTAATAAACGCATTGAACTCTACAATAATAATGCCATCTTGTGTTTATATAAATTTTATCCATCCTTCAATTCCAACTCACTATTTGGTCATAAATAGTTTAACTGCATACTAAATTTAGCGTTTAAATAGCCTAATTCAATTGCAAATGACATTTTATGACATCTTCAAAAGGCAATTTCAACTAAATTAAACAATAATTTCTGATCTGTTTGGTTTTAGTCTCTCTCTCTTCCTCTTTTAAAGGAAATATGCAATAAATAAATAAATAAATAGAGAGGGAAAGAGAGAGAATGACAGCGAATCCAACCCTCTAAACTCACTTGTTGTCTCTGTCACTGTCAATTTTTTACCCCTAAAACTGTGATTGACATCTTGTCAGTGATATTATATAGTAAATATAAATCCAAAATAATTAGTGAGGGAAGCTGAGAATAATGGATATTACGAGACCATTTTTACTGCCGATTCACTCCTATTTCTTATGATTTGGGGACTAGGACTAAAGTTTCATCCTTATTCGAGGTTCCAGAAATATAGCATAAATAAATCAAAAATCAACATATAGACATACTGACACACACATAAACGCGGATTTTTTTTTTACATTTCTGTGATCTGAATTGTAAAGAAAATTTCAAGTTCAATAGTCTTCAAAATAATATATAGGGACCTACCAGTTTATAGATAATATAAATGAAATATTTCCCTTTCTTCAAACGCTCCCCAAAGGGGGCATCTGATTTTTTTAACTACGAACGAACTAACTAAAAAGGATATATAAATACAGTCGGTGCCACAAGTGCTTGATTTGTTCGAGAATGGAGCCTTGAGCTTAGGCAACCATCAAGTTTAGCCGTCGAAAAGTGTTGTCTTAAAAGTAACTTTTCAACTTTAAAAAAGATGATTTAATTATTTGAAAAATATTGGTTTGATTGACCAAGGGAGCGTACAAGTATTACGTAACGCAATTTTTGAAGATTTTTGACCCCCCTCTCCCCCCATGTAACGCGCCGTAACATTTTTCTGGACCCCCCCGTTACGTAACGCTCAAGTGGCGATTTTTATCTAAAAGTCACAATTATGTTGCGCAAAGTGATCGGAAAATCGCTAAAATGCCATTTACGTAACGAGTTGTTCAACCCCCCCTTGTAACGCATGGTAATCGTTTTACGAGACCCCTCCCCCAAATTGCGTTACGTAATACTTGTACGCTCCCCAAGTTGAAGGCTCCACTCCTAATCATAGGCACTTGTGACGCCCTGGGAGTAACTAGAGAATTTGGCTGGGGGAGGGGGGGGGCATGGGACCAGCTATCCTCCGGTGGGCCTGGAAAGCCCCATATTTTCTCAATTTTTCTTGGGTCAAGGAGCTTTCGGGGGGGGGCTACGAGCCTTCTGGGGGGGGGGGGCTGCACCCCCTAGTTACGCCCATGTGTGAAGCTGACTGTACCAGTTATTTGACTTTTTTTTTACAAATGCACATCATTTTGCCAAACCATCTTTTATATTTTATTTAAGGTCTTTTTCGACTTCTGAGGCCATTTTAAGACTCAGTCCTTATTTATTTCAATCCAGTCTAATGTAAATAAATTCTTTCCACGTGAAAACGGATGCGAACTCCTGATCTCTAGAACAAGTATATCACTGGAACCATCTCAAATCATGTCCTTATTTTGACAAAAATCTAAAACCTAAAATCCAAAAAAAGATTTTTCATCGCTAATTAAATCAATAAAAAAAATTTCTTTAAGTCAAAAGTAAAATACGAAAAATTTCAAAATTTGTATCCTTCCGGCTGCTAGAGTCTGCGATCAAACACAAACTCATCTCGAAATTTTTCCTTATCTTAAACGAAAATGTTCAAACTATTTTCAAATAAAGATTTGCCTAGTTAAAATTTCCTTCTAAAAATGAGTTTTTTATCCTAAGTTGAATTAAAACCTCAAACCTATGGAAATTATTTTAATCCGTTCCATTAATGGGCTCTAAAATTAAATCAACATGAATATTCTTTCTTTCATTACTATTCAGACACGTCTCCAATGTTCATTTATGCAGGTAATTATGTGAAATAAGCTAATTGTATGAACGAGGAGGGAATGGAGCTTCATCTGTCTCTCCATTGGCCAGATAGGACAACATGAATAGGAAATATTAAACAGGCAGCCCCTATGGAGATGGAGAGTCAATAAATGGTTTCTATTGGCCTGTTATCAAACAATTATTCCATTGCACAAAAGACTCTCTCTCTCTCTGTTAATTGAAAATTATTCAGAGTATGAGGAATTCATTTTCGATTTATATTAAGATTTCATTGTTACAGAGTTATTAATATTAAGTCTTTTTGGCATCTTAGACTTCAAACGATACTTAATTAATTATATACTCGTACAGGGGATAGACAAAATAATATGAACACCGGACAATATTCATAAATCAGCCACCATTTGCTTGTAAAAATTTTTTACAGGTTATTTGGGGGTACTCTAGGATGTCTATTTTAAGTTTTTGACCCCGAAGACCCTGTGATAAGGGTGGGGAGGGGATACCTCAAAATTTTAGGATTTTTTTCAGTATATATTTTGTTTTATAACTCCTAAACAAAGCATATTTTGTACACCATTGTACCATACAAAGTTGTAGAGCATTAAATTTGCTAAAATTTGGTTGATAAAACGAATTTGTAGACTCAATATTAACCGAAATATGCCGGATCAAATTTGTCGAGGGGGGAAAAAAAAAAAAAAAAAAAAAAGAAAGGGGGGGGAAAGGGGTGGGAAAAGTTCACTCTCGAAATGTAAAACAAATATATAATCTTTCCATAACTCGGTTAATATTGGGTTTACAAATTTAATTTATCAACCAAATTTTAGCAAATTTAATGCTCTACAACTTTGTATTGTACTATGGTTCAAAAAATGTGCTAAGTTTACGGGATATAAGCAAAAAACTGAAAAAAGTTCAAAAATTGTGAGGTTTTTGCACCCCCCACTCTCCCTCCAAAATAGCAGAGACCTCGAGATTAAAAACTTAAAATAATTACCCTAAAAGTACCCCCCCCCCAAATAACCTGTAAACATTTATACAAACAAATGGTAGTAAATATTTGTCTAATATCCGGTGTTCATATCATTTTGTCCAATCCCTGTATATTTTAGGTCCAGATATATTTATACCAATTCAATACCCAAATGATTTAAATAAATTCTGCCAGGGATCAAACCAACCTTGGCTTATAGATTATCAATATCAACAGCTGCCAAAGGGGGTGAATTTTTCTTGTGAAAATAAAATGATTAAACAGTGACGTTTTTTCTGTCGTTGCCCCCCCCCCCATCCTCCCCTCATCACATTAAAAAAATAATAAATTAATATTCAATATTTAATTGTTAGAAAGCCGCGATTATAATATTATTAAAATAATAAATCATAGAGTTATAACATCAAATAGTGATTTTTATTACCTATAAATTTTTATCATCAAGTTGGCAATGTTATTTTTTTTTTTTAAATTGGCATTAAAAAATATTAAATTTTATTGACCATAAATAGAAAAATGTTAATTAATTTTGTGAAAAAAAAATTAAGGGCAGAAATATGAAGGGAATTTCTATGACCTGTTACATAGAGTATAGAGGTTTATTTATATAATAATAAAAATTATGGCCTGCCCCGCGTAGAAGAGAGGTTAGACAAATGTCAATATTGATAATCTAAAAGTCAAGGGAAGTGGGTTCGGATTCCATACATTTAAATCATTTGGTATAAATAAATATGCCTGGACGTGAATATATATCATAATTTAATAAAAGTATATAATAATACGATAAGTGTGAAAAGAAATAATTTTTTTTATTGGTTTTAGAGTAAATAAAATTTAAGATTGACTTTTAAATAAATTTTTACTGTATTTAATTTTCCTTTGTTAATGTTGATTGGCGGATATCCGAGCCTGGGGACTCGTGTCACTAAGCAAGTAAGAATCAATAGGAAGCCCTCAAGGGCAGTTGCCCCCTTGGAGGGGTAAGTGGGGTTCAATTGAGATGGGTCACTTGAGAGGAGGCTCCAACCCCGGGGCTACGCCCCCGCTTATAATTGATGTAGACAACATCTCGGGGATCCGCTTCGTCACTTATCACTCACTCGCCCACCCCTAGTCATTAGCAGGCCCTTATTCTCCTTGAAAAACCTTAACACGATCTAAATCGACATGTTAGCCATGTCAAAGAGAGATTACATCCTATAAATTTAACTCCGGAACCTTCTTAAAAATAATAAATTAACAATCGATAGTCGGCGTCTAAAATTCATTAAAGATTAGATAGATCTAATTTGTTTATATAAAGTTCACTATTATAACAACTAGTTGCGCATTACGGACCACGTGGTAGAATAATTGAGGCAGAATCAACTAAATTTTTCAGCCACAAAGACACAACACAATGGGATTACGCCACCCTGACCCCCGCCAGCTGGCTCGGACGGCCTGCGGGCGGGCCCTGGCCTTTTCTTCTTGATTATGAAAAGAAAATGATTATTATTTCATTTCAATTCAGTGCCTGCTTGAGGATTTGTTAACATTCATGGAATACACAAATGAAAAGAATACATAAATATTACTCTATACATTTCCTATGGGAGAAATCGTAACTTTAAGAATTAATAACTCAAAAAGTTATGAGAATTTTGGGATGAAAATAATTTTCTTGTAATCCCTAGAAGGTCCTCTTTATGCATATAAAATTTCATTTCAAAATTCCAACGGGAAGTTGCCTAAATAGAGCGTGGGGACAGACAGACGGACGGACATTAGCGAATTATATATATATAGATTCCATTCCAATTCAGGGCCTGCTTGAGGATTTGCTTTTTATTTCATGGAATACACAAATGAAAAGAATACATAAATTTTTCTCTATACATTTCCTATGGGAGAAATCGTAACTTTAAGAATTAATAACTCAAAAAGTTATTGGAATTTTGGGATGAAAATAATTTTTCTTGTAATCCCTAGAAGGTCCTCTTTATGCATATAAAATTTCATTTCAAAATTCCAACGGAGAGTTCCCCTAAATAGAGCGTGACAGACAGACAGACAGACGGACACTCCGCAATTATTATATATAGATATTAGAATTCTCCTCATGTTTAGTTTCTACGATTAAAATATTTTAAAACGAAACGACCATTTGACTGCGGCCTGCTCGAGGGTGGAGCCTTGAGCTTAGGCAACCAGAATGCTTAGCCGTCGGAAGTGTTGTCTTAAAAAAAGATGATTTAATTAATAATTTTTTTTTTTAAATTTATTCTGAATTATTATTTTATTTGAAAAACTAGTAATCATTTGAGGAGTTGCCAGCTCTGACTAATATTCGCGCCTCCCCTTAGACTAGTCCGCGTCTCCGAAAACGCTGCCTTAACTACCTTTTTAAAAATAAAAGCTAATTTATTGTTAATAATAGAATAGAATAAAATAAGGATAGGTGAAAAGAAGAAGAAAATTCGCAGCTAGTTGTATTTCATTATCTTTATTCCCATCATGTTGACGTTTCGATCCCGGTTGGTGTCACTCGTGATTTGTCTTGCTACGTGACCATCGACTTTCTTGAACACTTGCTTTTCAATATATTTTTAACTAATATAATTTATTTATATTTATATGTATATCTTTTCAAGTTCTGTAAATGATATATGATTGAATTATATAATTTACACATATTAAACACCCATCTTTTTCTGAGGATGATCCCAACCGGGATCGAAACGTCAACATGATGGGAATAAAGATAATGAAATACAACTAGCTTCTTCTTCTTTTCACCTATCCTGATTAAAATACCAGCTATAAGTCCTTCGAGAATAAAATAAATAAACTTCTTACATGAACAAACATAAAATTTATTAATTAGGTTGAATTTGAGTGAGGGCAAAGCCCTTAGACGGGTTGCGTGGGGTATAAATACTTAGTGGACACTACACAAAACTTCTAAAGATGAAATTAATTTAAGTAATGCATTTAGCTAATAAAAGTTACAAACTAAAGATGAGGACGCAAAGTAAGTATATCACTCGCCCCTATCGAATATAGAAATTTAATAACATTTCGTTCGCCACAAAGTTAGGTAAATTTTAATCATAAACAAACTCAAGTTGCAATTCTCCATAATCAAAGTTCAAATATTATTTCTTCCTCTCTTTCTTCCAATAATCCAATAAAAATTATTATTATTATTATTTCGTAAAGATTTTAAAGAATTCTTTCTACTTCATTGATTATCGAACAAAAAAAAAGTACCAAAAAGCAATGAAAAGTCACCCAAGTAGAAATAAAGAGTCCTGAGTCGTTAAAGATATTAATTCTCAAACTAAAAAAAATATTGCTATCAAAGCGGTCCTAGAATATTCTCTGCCAATTTAAAAACAAATTAAAATCTCTTAGGATAATTAAAAATACATTCAATTAGATAACTAATATTTTTTTTAAACTCCGAGATGGAATTTATTACAAGTCCAATATAAATGAGAAATATGATTTTATAGTCCAAAACAAATATTTTTTTGCATCCTTTAATTCTCCAGCGCTTTTGGCAAAATAACGATGAACATATTGAAATTAATTCCCGAACGACCGAATTTCTATTGTTTACCGTAAAAAGGATGGATATTTTTACACAAAAAAAAAAAAAAACTATTTGAAATGTATATGGATATCAAAAGGGCCGTAGAGAGAGGGAGTAAATCCTCAGCCCTTGGGTCTTCATAATAGGTAAGAACCCATTGAGCTTGAACCCTAAATTTCTAATGTGACAATTTAGAGTCCGGGCCCGAGCCAAAGCAGGGGGGTCCAGGGGCCCCGTGCCAGAGAGGGGGGTCCAGGGGTCGAGCCAGAGTAGGGAAGGCGCGATTTACGCAGTTGTCGAAGGATTTGCTTTACATGAACGTTTTTGCTGAATAATGTTTGAAAATTTTTTTTTTTTTTAATTATATAAATATTCGTAAACTAAGTTCAAATAAGCACGAAGGGGAAAAAATTCATGAAAAACTCAAAAAAAATACACTTAGTTTTTAGTAATTCGTGTAGAAATTAATTATCTAATAAAATTCAGCAATAAGCATTTTGCTTAAAATCCGGTCTCTACTCATAAACTATAAGAGCGAGGGCATGAAATTTTTTTATTTTGAAGATCATTCAAATGGATGCAGAAGTATAATTTCTGTAAATCGAAGCAGTACTCCCAATATTAGCGTGCTAACCTTCTATACTGAGGGTCGCGGGTTCGGATCCCAGGCAGTCCGATGATTTATTTATGCCATTTGATATCAAATGGCTTAAATAAAAATGCCTGACCCCCAATTTATATTATAATAAAATAACGGTTAATCAACGTCTTACAGACAGACCAATTTGTGGGACCAACTTTTTTGGACTCAGGGGGACCTCAAAACATGTAAATCCATCGAATTATTGACATGATCGCAATACTTTATCTCTATATATTTCATATATTGGGTAAGAGAAAGTAAAACACGTGATCAAATTATCTCCGAAACTCAAATAATGGAAGGTTTTTTTTAACATGCCCCAATCTTAGAGATTAATTAAATTTGTTTTTATAAAATTACGAAATTTAATAATTTATTAAACTAGTGAAGTATCGAAAAA
>JAKCPI010013625.1:0-17612 GCA_023213315.1 Euborellia annulipes
GAGCAAATAACATATACTTTTTGTATCTGTTATTTGAGTATCAACAACTCGGCATTACTCGACTGGACCTGAACAGGACGCGTATCTGTTTCTCACTCGAACCTGATATCTCGCTCGCCCTTGCTCATTGATCAAATACTTGCTTTTCTCTTTAGAGCTTCGTTCCTTACCCGATACAGTTTTCGTTGCGCCTGCTCTCTCATTCCTTCTCTCTTGCGACCCTCAACTCGCGACGCTCCGCCCCGTCTCTTCTCTCCTGACAGGGCCATTTCGCTATTGGTCTGGCGCTCTTTTCGAACGTCATTCCGAATCATTTTTACATTTTTTACTCTACTCTTCTCACTAGGCCCTATAATAATTAAATACAAATCTAATTATTACTTATACATTATTTCTCTTTTCTTCACTTTAAGAAAGAGAGCAGAAATGAAAAAAATATATATATATTTTTTTTTTAATAAATAAGTTATCTGATTTTTACTTTGGTATTTAAATACCTGATATTTTTTGCTCGTACCCATTATGTGTACCTGTTACTTTTTCCTACCTGATACAAAATATCAGATTGATACAGTATCACCCATGTCTACTCTGAGCCACAATAAATTTTTATTAGGATTTTTTTTCGAGTAGGTCAAAATAACCAATGATTTTTATAAAACGGAGGGTTTCTTTGTTGAGTTGATTATTATTTGGACCCTGTTATGCATTAGTGTGTCAAGCGCCAAAAAAATTAAAAATTGAGTTAAGCACGGAATATTGTTTCAAATGTTATAATTAATAGTATTTTTTATGAAATATGTGCTAAAAAATTTATATTTAATGTTACTTGCACAAATTGACAAAAAAAAAAAAAATTATATATAATCCAATGGAAACAAAAAACTTTAATGTTGATTTTCTCAAAACTCGGTAGCTGGCGCTTGACACACTAATGCGTAGCAGGGTCCATTTAATGGAAATTTTATAAAATCCCTTTTCTTAATGCAGCCAGAAACAAGAGACTCTAATTATATATAACTAAATTTTATGTTATCCTTTTATTCGGGACGTTTCAGCATCCCGAAATAGTCTCTTATTTCTGGATACAACCCTCTTCTCAGATTATCTCCAGCCACGTGTAGTATAGGCTAATAATTCTCCCAGGTATTTCAAGCCTATATTTTAATCAAAAAATAAATCCCAAACTCAAACATATCAAGGGTATTAAATTACAATAATATTATTGTGTAAATAATGATTTTTATGACTTTAATGAAATTTTTATTATTTTGGTTTTCTTTTAAAAATTTTGTTATAATTTTTTATGGGTTCTCTCTCTAAAAATTTTATTAAATACATGTATTTTTTGAGTAAGGAAAGAATTTATTAATTTAGGTGCCTGAGTGTCTCATTAATTTAGTTGACGACCGACACGCCAACAAATTTGTTTTAATCGATCACTCATCCGTGATTTATCTTTAGCAGAATCTTATTCATAGCGGACCATGTATCACTTTCCTTCATTAGCAGATTTATAATTTAATGAGAAATTTTAATAATTAAAACGAAAAGCCCGGTTTTGAAAAAGAAACATTTAATGAGTCATAATTGTCCTAACTGAGATATTCGGTTAATAAGATTTCAAATAAAATCTATTTTTTCTAAGCATGATAATTATAAAATTTACAAATCAGTAAATATTTGTTAAAGATGAGCGTCTATTTCATTTCTCAATTTAAACTTTGTATAAAATAAAATTAATAATTTAAATGCCGCATTTTAGAGCAAATTCATTGATCCGCTTGTAGAAAATATAATTCAGGGCTTTTCTTATCGTTCTCTCTCCTTTCTTTCATTTTACTTTGTTTAAGCAAAATTGGCACATAAGCCGCATTTGGGCTTAAGCCTTGGGTCAAATGGCGGTGGCCGAACCATGTTCTAGTTCTAAATCATCTCTCTGTTTTCATCTTTATATTCCTCTCACACACTTCATGTATCATTTTATATAAAACAACTGAACCATAATATATTTTTGGTTTTCGAAGGGCTTTGCCGTTTGGTCAGTTCGTTAAAATGGAACGAAAATAGAATGCGTGGGCTTTCCGAAATGATTGAACTTCTTTTTTTTTTAGGAAAGGATTTAGATCTCATTTCGCAGTCAAAAATAAATTATTCAGTTTTTTTTTTTTTTTTTAATATAAAATCGGCAATGCTAATTTTTATATAAAAAATATTTATTCATAATATAGCAAATTATGGAATAACAGCAATAATGGTCAGAAAAACCTCTGACCCTTGGATGAAATAAGTTTTGACTCTACTCCAAGAGACAGGCGTATTTAGTCTAAAACAGCAGGGGTCATAATTATTTGATCATTGTAGAATGATTTTGAATTCAGTGTCGTATTAAGGTGCGCGTCTCGTTAATAGACGATTTAGAATCTGGTTACTCTAAGCGGCAAGAGATGGCGTTAGTTCTGCCCATAGGGAAACAAGCATTTTAGTCCATTTCATTTGAAAGGTTCTAGCAAATTAATTAAAGGCAAAAAATTAATTATTCTTTAACACAGTGATTACTAATTTAATTTTTATTAGATATAGAGCGTTTTTTTTAAAATATCTTTTATGATTAATCTAAATTTTTTTTTTTTTTTTTTCGAAAATCAAAAAAGGGTTTTTATAAGTTGTAGATATTTTAAATAGCTTTAATTAAAAAAAAATTAAGGTCGATGTCTTCAAAATTGTGGCCGCTGGAAGCAAGGGCGGATACAAGGGGGGGGGGTAAAGGAGGTGATTACCCCCTCCCGAGATTTGAAAAAACTTTTTTTTTTCGAACAAAAAAATGTATTTTTAATGTAAAATTTTAAAAATTAATTCTTAAAAATTTGATTTGTATTTATATTCTGGCAAACAAATACAGAATGCGCCTTTAAATTACCGAAATTAAGAAAAAATAGTGTGCTGTGCGACGAGTCACACCAGATTACCCCCCCCCCCCCGAGAAACACCTCTGGATCCGCCCTTGGCTGGAAGCTCTCAAAACCAGCGCCCCGAGATGCGCACCTCATCTATATTTGATGAATGATCTATTCAAAAAAAAATTTCTCTTGCATTTTTGTTAGTCGAAAATATTAATACAAATAAAATAATCTATATTCATGAAAAAAGATGAGCGGGTTACTCCCCAAAAACAATGACTGCCTTGATCTATCGATGAAATATTTTAATTTAAATTTGCTCGAAAAAAAAACGGAGCTCCGGTCTCTTTATTAAAATAATCCCAATGACATGTAAGCCCTTTATAATAAATGAAATACAATTTGTTTTTTTTTTTTATGTTCGTATATAAATATTGGCATTTTTATGAACTTAGATTTAGTAAAATTGCATTTCGAGATAAACGAATATCAACAAAAAAATTTAAAATAGATAAGTTTATCTGCAAAATATAAAACGATGTGAGAGTGGTTCATTAAGATTGATGGATTATTTCCCGGATATTCCTTGAGTATTTCGTCCAGTGATAATTTTCCGAGATAACTTGAAATTGAAATGTTTTTTATACAAACAAAGTGAAGTATGGGACTTGAATTATTGTAAGGTATTTGAAAATTATATGAAATAATTTACAGAACACAACGTTCAAATACCGAAGGTAAGAGAAAGTTGTATGCTGTTCTACTATCACACCAGGTTTTTGTCATCCCCTTTGTAACGTTGAATTCGATTTCTAAATTTTAACAAGAAACTCCGTAGGGATAATAATAAATAAACGTAATGAACGTTTCTAATTAGGTAACTCCTTCGGATTCCCCTGCAATTTACCCTTTATAAAGATAAATTTATTATATTAACCCGTGCATAAATCAGGGGCGGATTAAAGGGGGGGGCGAGGGGGCGATCGCCCCCCCGAGAAGAAATTCACAATGTAATAAAAACTAGTAATCTAAAGAAATTATGATTTCCGGGCTTTAATTTCAATTGAATTTGTTACCAATCAATTTAAATAAATAGGAAAGGGGTCTAAATGGCCATAGATGCCCACAAAGTCCTTAAATAACAAAAAATAAAAAAATAAAAAAAAAAACCGCCCCCCCCGACAAAATTGCATTAATCCGCCACTGGCATAAATAATGTAGGCAACCAGCCAGGGGATGTTAAAACCAATTTTCATTTATAAGAAAGAACTAGGTTCAGAAAAAATTTTTTATTTAAAATATTTTTTTTTTTTAGGTAGGATGTTATATAAAAAATTCAATTGAATTAGTGTTTCGTGTCAGTTGCCAAAAAATTTCATGTCACGTCAGTTTATGATGAAGATTGTGACATTTAATGTTTCATTCCAATTTAATAAGTGTTTGTAATTCGTCAAATATGCGAGGAGACAAGAGCTTTTAACATCATTTAATCTTTTGATGTCCATGCTATTTATTCTATTTGATATTTAGTTTCACAATTCTGATGATGTCTCTTAAGAGGAAAAAAAAAATTAAAGGATTGTTTGGTTTTTGTTAAAAGTCAAAAAAAAAAGTTTCTTTTTGAATATTCAAGCCAGAAAACTTTGAATAAATACTAATTAGAGAGAAGAGATGGATTAGAAAAACAATTTTAAGCCTTCATTCTTTATTTACAAGGGAATTTTGCGGGAAATAATTTAAAAGTATTAATGAAGATTTTTTTTTCAATTCGTTTTTGGCATCAGAGGCCATTTAGATCTCGTAGGAAAATAACTTGAGAGGGAGGGGGTGGCCTTTGAACAAACAGAAATAAAATTAATTTTTATATAAAATTCTAAAAGATTTTAATGAGAAAAACAAATGCAATTTTATTCATTAATTTATTTTTATAATTGAATGTGAATTAATGAATATCTATAAAGGGATGCGTGAGCCGAGGGGGATCGAATTATATCTAAAACTACAAACAAAGGAAATATATTCATGAAACGAAGAACGGATTTACAGGCTTGTGGAATGTTACGACACAGATACGTAAACAAATTTAAAAAAATCATATGAATCTTTACACTTATAATTAGGGGAGGCGAGTGGAGAAACTGGTTAAGAAAATCAGGCAATCAGACAGTGAAAAAGAAAATTCCACCTCCAAAAATCTCACTTATTACTAGGCCACTGGCGAGAGATAAAAGTTTAGGAATTTATTTAATAATAATTTCTTATTAAATATTATAGGAGAATATAAATTCTCTGTTAGAGGGGTGGAGGGTGAGGAGGGAGAGAAAGAAATCATTGCTTAAATGTAAAAAATTTACAAAAAAATAAATTTCTATTTTAATTTTCATTTTTAAAAACTATTTTGTTTATTAAAAGGGGTGATTTACACCCTTTCTCACCCTCCCTCTGGGGTACACGAATTCATCATAGAGTTATATTTAAAAAATTGGATAATTTTATCAGTATATTATAAGAGAGAAAAATAAAATACAAAATTACTTTAATTCGTTATGCAAATGAGATGTGAAAATATTCATTACCTTAATAATAAGATGACCAGGTGGGGAGTTTGGTGGATGAATGTCTTATTTGCACAAATCACATTACAATATAAAATAAACTAAACACACGCGAGAGAGAGAGAGAAACCGAATGCCTCATGGCTCGACTCGAATACAACTAACTTGTAAGACAGACCGCCTGACAGATAGGCAACAAGCAAACATGCATCGATCGATAGAGAAATAGCATTCCTCTCTGAACGCCCAAAAAATTATCAAATAAATTCTCTATTTATAAAAATTCTTTTCACTTGCAAACTAACGGGGTTTTATTCCGTTGGGAATAAATTCGAAATCAAATAAGTATTAAAAGACTCACTTCATTTATCCACCTTTAAAACTCCCCCCGAATTAAAAAAAATACTTTCAAGTATTATTTTTTGTATTTATTTATTTATTAGGAATATATTCGAAGTGAAAGAAGAATCCGTATATTTAACTTTAAATTTGTAAAGATCAGCCCCAAAAAATGAAAGTTATAGCCGCATATTTACCAATTTGACCAACTGTGCAGCGAGGGGGTTTGAATCTTCCATCTTCTTGTAAGGGCTTCGGAATCGCTCACACCCCACCCGCTTTATTCTATATATTTTATTTTAGTTGAGGGATGTTTAAGGAAGGGTGAGGTAGGTCTGTCAGCTGGAATATGTAGAAAATCAGTGAAAAAATCGATCATTTTTAATGATTTTTTCGCATTTTAAACGACAAAATCCTCTCCCACATCCCCCCTTGGTTCCAAATGTTAATGTTTTTTAACTTTTCACTTCTCTAGACCTTCTGAAGAAATGTTAAGGCTAAAATATTTCTTTTCATCCCTCCAAATTTGATTCATAGCCATATAATTAACCAAAAGGAGTGGAAATAATTAGGGGCTCCCCCCGAAAACGGTATGTGGTGGGGGAAAACGGAGGTCATATTTGGATCCAGGAGGTCATTTTAATTAATAATCTGAAGGAATTATCTCAGAGGTTTATTAAATTCTACAATCACATCTCATTGACTTATTTATTTTATTAATTTAAAAATTTCGGTATAATTAAAAACCAAAGCATTGAAACTTTATTATCCTCTCAAAGAATTGCAAATTTTTAGCAATATACACGAAATTTGACGCCGTAGTTCAAATATACAACATCCTCTCCCATAGCCGAGTGGTTAGAGATGTTGACAAATGTCAATATTGATAACCTAAAAGCCAAGTGGAGTGGGTTTATTTAAATAATTTACATACTAAATGGTATTAATAAATATACCTGTAATCCAATATATCAATATGTCGTAATTAAGTTAATGTAAATATCGTTATGTCTATATGGCCTAAGATGCCGTAGACTTGAAAAAAAAATTCATCAACGGTAGATTATACTAATTAGGTAAAAACATCATGTAAAGGAGCCGATCAATAAAAACAGGTTTTATAAAAAATCGTTTTTTTTTTTGACGCATTTCCTTTATTTTATTTTATTTATCCAATTGATTAACAATCTCGTGGTAGATTGTTAATTTGTATGAATCAATTCAAGTTCGCTAATTAAGTTTAGAAGTGTAATTTTGTGCAAATTTTAGTTTTTCCCGCTTAGTCACAGCCATGAATCTGAATCAAGTTTATATTACATACGTACGTACGTCTCTCTATATTCTTTAGAGCTCATTAAATTTCAATGTTTATTCGCTCTTGAAATTGTACTGAATATAGGGATGAGATAAAAAAGATTTAAAAGAAATTATTTTTCTTTCCAGTCGAATAAAACGATATCGGCGAATGATTTTATTTTTAGCTTTACCAACATCTAATACTCTTTTTTTTAAATCGATTGAATTAATAATAGAAAGGGGATTATATTTAATGGATTATAAGTTCTAAAATAAATCTGATTTATAGAATAATGTTAATTAAAACATTTATGTTAATTTGATGATACTATAAATGTAGAACTGAATATATCGCCGTTCATAAAAAATTAACGAGGATGCTGAGGGAAGCTTTATCAAAAGCGCTAACAGTAAATTTAATTCAAAAGGCCGACAGTATAAAGAGTTATTTGGGTAAAAATACGATTCAAGATATTTTCTTTTAAAGCGTCAATCATATTGAAGTGTAAAAAAGTTGAAATAATTAATTAAAAAAAGTTT
The DNA here is from genome assembly GCA_023213315.1 of Euborellia annulipes. Classification (NCBI taxonomy): domain Eukaryota; kingdom Metazoa; phylum Arthropoda; class Insecta; order Dermaptera; family Anisolabididae; genus Euborellia; species Euborellia annulipes. The sequence goes on from JAKCPI010013625.1 coordinate 7,631, forward strand.
ATTTTACATTCCAAATAAAAATTTATTTTTATTAGAATCTAATTTCTTTGTTTGAATAAAAAGAAAAAAAAAATTGTTTTACTTGAATGAATTTGTTTACCCTAGGTACTTCCATTTATATAAATTCCTCCCTCAAGCGCAGTCGACACCACAAACCATTTCATATAAAATTTAACTAACCACAGAGACAACTTCAACTAAGAAGTTCCCCTAATTAGGCAGTTTCTCTCTATCTCAAGGGTTAGATTATGGGAATTTAATGAAAAATTTTATAATTTTAGTTAAGTATATGGACGTATATTTTGTTAAGAAAAAAAATAGTAAAAGCATTAGAAAATGTGATAGGAATAATAATTAGCAAATTTAAAAGTTTTATACTCGTTTATTCGTATCTAAAATAAAAAAGATTTTTTGTGTTGACATGTACTATCTATTACAATAGTATTGAGACTAAAGCCCGGTAGTTAGACAGCCCAAAGAGCATACGCACTCTAAAGATTTAATAGTAATACCAATAGATAGTATTTTGTTTCCGGCAGTGGCCGACATTAAAATTCAAGACATTAAATTTATAAACAGAATATTTTGTAATCATCGTAACTATTTCTCCTATCTTTCTTATGAAGCACAAGAGTAAAGTGTACTTCAAACAATTTTGGGAGCAAAATAAGAATATACATTTTAAAGAGTATCTAAAAAATAATTGATTTATGAATTTTAATCATAATCGTTTGAGCAAATTTTGAAAAAATCGAAAAATCTCAATAAGAACATCAGAAAAGTACAATCGGCGCCACAACCGACACACCACAAAATATTGCAGCAATCTTGCTCAATATTGACAATATTGCAGCAACATTGATGCAATATTGCAGCTCAAACAGCAACATCGCAGCAATGTTGCTGCAATATTCCTAGCTTGGAATATTGCCGCAGCAATGTTGCCAAGATTTGCAATATTGCACCAATGTTGCTGCAATATTGTCAATATTGACAAGATTCGCAATATTTCTGCAACATTGTTGCAATATTTTGTGCTGTGTGGGAAGTCCCTGATGTGCTTGAGAGTGAAGACTTTAGTTTAGGTAACCAAAATGCTTAGTCACGGAGGTGTTGTCTTAAAATTAGCTTTTATAGGCCTACATAAATAAAATTTGTAACCATTTCGTCTTCAAACTTTAGACCTTCAAGTAGGTGTGATATTAATAGAACAATTGATTAATTAATTATTTTATTTGTAACTTTTAAAAAAAATCTGGTGTGACTGGCGCACAGCACACAACTTTCTCTTACCTTCGGTAATCGAAAGTTGTGTTCTGTGCTTGTCACACCAGATTTTTTGTGTCTAAATGTATTTAGTTTCCGACAGTAGGGTACAATTGAATTCAAGATGTAAAATTTATAAGTATGGGAAAATATTTATATTTTGTTACCATGGCAACCATTTCTCCTATCCTTCCCTATGAAATACAAGAGTAAAGTGGTCTTCAGAAGATTTCAATCGCAAAATGAGAATATACATTTTAAAGAGCATCTAAAAAATAATTGATTTTTGAATTTTAAAAAAAATCGTTGGAGCAAATTTTGAGAAAATAGAAAAAAACTGAAAAAGTACATCAGTAAAGTACTAGTACTCTTTGGCCGATTTTGATTAAAAGCTTATTTTTCCGGTCCCGGGGGTGTTTAACTTAAATATAAAATTTCAACCTCATAGCTCAATTCCTTCATGCTTAAAATTGAACACACACACACACACCCACACACCCACACACCCACCCACACACAGACAGACCATGTCGCGAAAACCACTTTTTTGGATTCAGGGGACCTCAAAACGTGAAGATCCATCAAAATCTCGACATCGAATTTTTGACATGAATTCAATACTTTCTCTCTATATATATATTACATATATACATACATTAGGTAAGAGAAAGTATAAAGTATTATAACCTCGTGACGAAGGTTGTAAAATTGCTACCGAAATGTCGATAAATTACGAATATATAAAAAGAGATTATTTTCCTTTCCAAATTAAAGTCAAATTAAATAATACAATTAAGGCTCAAACAGACAGAACGCGAAATTCGCGACGCTCAGGCTGCGCGCGCATTTCGCGGCGTAAGGCGTTTTTGCTAAGCCACAGAGGAAGCATAATCTGGGCGTATGATCCGGTATTGTGTATATGTTTCAACAACCTTTATTTAATGAATTTATAAATATTTTATAAATAAAGTATTATATTACGAAAGAAATAGAATATCATTGCAAAATTAGATTTTATTTAAATCTTATTTTATTAATGATAACTTTGATTAAATATTTTTCGAGGCTTGTAAATTAGAATAAGATAATACTATTCAATTACCTCGATTCGGACTTTTTACTAATCATAGATTGGCTGCCAACAAAAAACATATTTTATTATTTACTTTTATTTAGTTAGAGGCGAAAAAACAAGTGTTTTTAACTCTATAAGTTTTTTTATTTCATTACTCATCTTGATGATTCGCCTGTTCGCGCGAAGGAGTTGTAAATTTGTACAACTCGAAAAAGCTGTCGCGCGAAAGAGAGCGTTTACGCCGCGTAAGTTCGCCCCCTGTGTGACGGGGATGAAACAGTCTTGCCTTATACAACATTTCGCGCCCTTTCGCGGCGTTGAAAAAACGCCAAGCGACGCGAATTTCGCGTTCTGTCTGTTTGAGCCTTTAATTTCAATAAATAAATATTTTGTTTTGGATCATGTACTTTGACATGTGCCTGAGCATCTTGTCTATTCAAGGTCCAGGCCGCAATCAATCTCTACTCCCATTAAATGCTTAATGCCTGAATACACCGGGATTCGAACCTCTGACCTTTAGATAAAGGGGTCACTTGCTTGGTTGCTCTGCTCCTCATGAACATTCGAGAGCTAAAGTTAAAATTTATTACTTCTAAATATTAGTACTACGAATAACAAATCGTTACTAAAATTTTATCATTTTAAAGATCTATATAGTTCAAGCTGTGCTGTTTTATTTTTTTGACCCCAAGTTACATTAATTTCATCCGAAATTCTCTTTGAGATATTAAGAAAATTTTATTTAATCGCTAATAATTGGTGGAAATTTTATAACAATGTCCATTTTTGGAAATAAGATTTATCTTCAAAATTGTTCACAAAGTTTCAGTCATTTTCCCAAACAAGTAGCTGAGTCAGGTGAATTGAACTTGTAATTCATTTCTTTGGACTTGCATGAGATAGAAACATCCTTCCTTCTGCTTTTAATAAATTAATTACACCTTCAACATTTTTTTGTTTAAATCCCTTCAGGTTTATTTTCTACCCAATGAATATTTTTTGTAAAAATTTAAATTTTTTTCACATTTTATTTTAAAATATTATAAAACGTGTATATCCATCAAAATCTCGACATCGAATTTTTGACATGAATCCAATACTTTCTCTCTCTATATATATATATTACATATATACATAGGTAAGAGAAAGTAAAAAAGATTCCGCGTCGTTTTCAACACGGAGGTGCGGTGAGGGTTAAGTGCATTTTCTAATTACTGAATAAAAAAAAATTTCGGAACCCGTCTCACTACTTTTTTTCTTAAGCAGATGATTGATTCCCCCTTTTATTCTAAATTGAGATGTTTCATCAACGAAATTTGTTGGGATTCACGATTTCAAATGATTTTGGTACCAGAAATTATTATTAAATTTGGTGGATTGTTAGTTTATATTTTATGCAAATTAATTCTTGAATTCTATTATTTGTGTGTGTTTTATTTATAAAGAAAATTTAATTGTGATTTAAAAAAAAAAAAAGATTATTTTATATATAAATAAATACTCAAATGAAATAATAACGCTTGTTATGGAGGTATATTGAGGACAAAATTTAATTCCACTATATAACCGACGTTTCGGGAGTCTGAACGACTCCCTTCTTCAGGACTAATTTTCTAAATCCACATTAGTCCTGAAGAAGGGCGTTCAGACTCCCGAAACGTCGGTTATATAGTGGAATTAAATTTTGTTCTCAATATACCTCCATAACAAGCGTTATTATTTGATTAAATTGATACTGGCGACCGTTGGCACTAGTTGAAACATATTTAAATAGGTAATATAAATTATTATTACTTTCTCTTACCTATGTATATATGTAATATATATATAGAGAGAAAGTATTGGATTCATGTCAAAAATTCGATGTCGAGATTTTGATGGATCTTCACGTTTTGAGGTCCCCTGAATCCAAAAAAGTGGTTTTCGCGACATGGTCTGTCTGTGGGTGGGTGGGTGGGTGGGTGGGTGGGTGGGTGGGTGTGTCTGTGTTCAATTTTAAGCATGAAGGAATTGAGCTACGAGGTTGAAATTCTATATTTAACTTAAACACCTCCCGGGACCGGAAAAATAAGCTTTTAATCAAAATCGGCCAAAGATTACTAGTACTTTACTGATGTACTTTTTCAGTTTTTTTCGATTTTCTCAAAATTTGCTCCAACGATTTTTTTTAAAATTCAAAAATCAATTATTTTTTAGATGCTCTTTAAAATGTATAATCTCATTTTGCGATTGAAATCTTCTGAAGACCACTTTACTCTTGTATTTCATAGGGAAGATAGGAGAAATGGTTGCCATGGTAACAAAATATAAATATTTTCCCATACTTATAAATTTTACATCTGAATTCAAATGTTCCGTACTGTCGGGAACTAAATACATGTCGACACGAAAAATCTGGTGTGACAAGCACAGTACACAACTTTCGATTACCGAAGGTAAGAGAAAGTTGTGTGCTGTGCGCCAGTCACACCAGATTTTATTACCTAGTTATTATTTCAATATATACACCAGGCTTTCCCAATTCAATATATACACCAGGTTTTCCCAATTTATATTATTAAAACTGAATAACGATTTATTAAATGCTCACCAGTGTAGAGTTGAATATGTCGAATAAGGAGTTGCGTGGCATTACTGACCCTGGGTGGAGATGTAAGACAGGTGACCAGGGTAGCTGAAGCATGAATTCAAAACAATTAGAATAATAAAACTTGAATGGGGTGTAGAAAAATGATAAAATTAATATATTGGCTAATTAATAGTAACGAGCTATAAAACAAAAAGAACTATATTACAGTCTTCTATGGCCAAAAGTGAATAAATGAGATGTTTACAAATGCATATACAGTATAAATATTGAACGTAAAATACTCAACTGTGGTGGTCAATGGGATTTTCCAAGCTCGTGGTGGTCTCACTTGTTAACCAAGCCTATTTGTTTCAAGGAAAGCCCTAAGCAATTTACGGATAGAAACATTTGTTGCTAGTGATCTCTTGACTAGTGAAGTTTAGTCCATTATTATCAAGTTCCTACTCCCTTTAAACATCCATAATAAATCTTTCTTTCTGTTTATTCATAAAGTTTAATTTTGTTTGAATAATATGAAAGGATTTGTTATAACGCAACCAGGCCGGAGGCAAGATTAAAAAATCTGTAGTGACTGGTTGCACAACTTTCTCATACTTTCGGTCATTGAAAGTTCTCACAGTATATTTTTGTGTCAATAATTTTTCGATAGTATATTGGAATTCAAGATTTTTTTAAAGTCTTCGGAATCTTACGCCACTTAATTTATTTATACCATTTGATATCCAAATGATTTAAATAAATTCATCGGACTACATGAGGTCTGAAACCCACTACCCTATGTTTTTAAATTATCAATATTCACATTTGTCAACATCTCTAAACGCCATATAACTTTGATAGGCTTTGACGATAACCGTTATTAATTAATTTGGATACCAAATGGCTTAAATAAAATCATCGGACTGCCTGGAGTCCGAGCCCGCGACTCTTGGTGTACGAGGCTAGCACGTTAACCCCTACACCAAGCTCGAGCAATCAAAATCGTTAAAGCGAATTTTGAGAAAATCGAAAAAACTCAGAAAGTACCGATACTTTCTCTCTAAACATATACAGTATAGGTAAGAGAAAGTAAAAATGAGTTTTGTTTAAGTTGGTTTTTTGAGGTCTTTTTCGGCATTTAAGGCCATTTAAACCTCGTTTCTAATTATTTCAATTGATTGGTACCCATGAGAACACTGTGAGAACTACCACTCAGAATAAGGAAAACAAAAGAAATGCAGCCTAAAATTGGCGATTTGATATTTAAAAATAAATATTTCATATATAGGGTAAGAGAAAGTAAAAATTAAATTAGCGCCTATGGTTTATAGGTTAGGCAACCAAAACAGCACCGGGGATGTAACTTAACATACCCAATAGGCGGATGACTTTGGTTCGACAACATTTTGGGGAGGAGCCTAAGCGAATAGAAGATAGACTCTGTCTGATTGCTTCGAATAATAGGCTTCATGACATTTTGTTTCAAAACTCTCAATAGCATAAATATAAATTTAATATATATAAATATATGTTTTTTTCATTTAGAAAAACCTAAAATTGTATTAGGGGTGACCAAAGAAAAAAAAAACTGAAAAAATTCGATTTTTCTAAACTTTTAGCCGTTTGCGACACGTCTAAATGACTTCCGATTGGGCTGAAACTTAAAATTTATATGTATTATTACTATCTGCATATTTTTAAAAGGCGTTGCCTTAAAAAAATCCAGGTAATATAAAATTTGAGCCGCTTTAGAGCACATTTTCTATTGAAATTTTATTTTCTCTATAACTCTAAAATCTGACGTGATGGGGCAAAACTGATGGCATTTTTGGAATCAGCGCTACCCAAATACCCAGAAATAGCTTCAAATTCTCAGTCAACAAAATCACTGCTGCCCAGTGTTATTGACGAAAAAATGTTTCTCCGCATTTATTGTACACTTCTAAATACATGAAAATACAAAATTAATTTTTTATTAAGGCCTATAAAAATTTACTAAAATATGTTCCTCATATGGATAGTGGATGGCAGCCAGGAAAAATAAAATCAATTTCCATCAATTTTTTTTTTATTTGATTTAGGACGTTACGGACCCCAGTTCCTGGCTGCCATCCGCTATTAAACAGCCATATTCCTCATCAAATGTCCCTCATGTTTGTGGGTTAGCATTATGTTGCAAATGCTAACCTCAATGTGTTGAGGTTAGTCTAGGGCTAACCACCACATAACTAATACTTATCAAATTTTCATAATCTGAGTCATATTTTATTATATACTTTAGGGTCTTTCAATGAATAGTCAGGATTTTCGTTAGTGTTATCGTCCACATTTCCCGACCATCTATGTTCCGACAAAGACGACAAATTTTATGAACCTTCTAACCAGGGGATCAGACTGTTTTGCACCTAAAAGTCTAAACTGTCAACTAGAAGACAATGCTGCTACAGTCAGAGTACTCTAATGACAATATCAGGCTGAGGACAAATTGTTCAACTAGTGCCTTTGCTCATTTGATTGTGCTGAAAAGTCGGGTTTGTCATAATTGTGGGTTAGAACCAAGGGCGGATCCAGAGGTGTTTCTCGGGGGTGGTAATCTGGTGTGACTCGTCGCACAGCACACTATTTTTTTTTAATTTCGGTAATTTAAAAGCGCATTCTGTACTTGTTTGCCAGAATATAAATACACATCAAATTTTTAAGTATTAATTTTAAAAATTTTACATTAAAAATAAATTTTTTTGCGAAAAATAGGTATTTTTTTCGAATCTCGGGGGGGGGGGGGTAATTACCCCTTCTCCCCCCCCCCCCCCCTTGTATCCGCCCTTGGTTAGAACTATCTGCAGCCGACCCCTTCAATTTTAACACGAGTTGCCATGGATAATCAATAGACCTAGTTCAAAATTGAACTTTGTTTATATTATTGAGCCTAGGGATGAAACGATACCACTGAGGTATCGATACTTTTACTCGATACCGGTATCGGTCGCCAAGTATCGAGTACCTACTCGGTATCGATTGAAAAGGATCGATACTTACTCGATTCGGTCAATTTTTTCGTACAATTAAAGATAATCAAAAACAACAGTAAGTGCTGATATTATCAAGATTGGCAGTAACTTTGCAGCCAAGAGATTAAATAAAAAATCTTTTATTTAATTTCTATTTGCTGTCGTTTCGGTCGCCAATCACGATCTTCATCACCTGAGACTTTCGAGTAGAAAGTAAATGATAATTTTTTTGTACATATCAAAATAAAAAGAAATTCTATATTTAATTGCAATGAATATTAAAATAAATAAGATCGTGTATAATTGACAATATTATATAATTGACAATATTTGCCCTGATGAAGGTCGTGATTGGAGACCGAAACGTCGGCAAATAGAAAATTAAATAAAATTTTTTTATTTAATCTCCTGGCCACAAAGTCCTTCCGAATCTTGATTAAATCTCCACAGCCATAAAACATAAAGTTCTTGAAAAAAACAACAACGACGACTAAGAAAAAAATTCAGTTTTAGAGGTACTTCCCAAAAATAATAATTTTTCAAGATGTTTCCCTGTTAAACACTCCAATAATAAAAATTAAAATACAACGGTACAAACCATTCCACTTATTTCTATTGTACGTAAATGTTGTTCCGACCTAACTAATCATCGGGTACGCGGACCGAGTATCGATACGAGTATTTTTGACCGATACTTACTTAGTACTCGATTCCAAAGTATCGATTCCAAAAATACTTGGTATCGAAAGAAAAGTATCGAGTAAGTACTTGTATTTACTCGTATCGTTTCATCCCTAATTGAGCCTATATTTAACTTTGTTAGTAATTTAAGACAAGCCGATTATGGGAGAATTTTCTTTTTCGATTCGGTATTTTCTCAAAATATAGTTTTTCATTTGCGTCAGAGATCCTGATAAATATTTTTTTACTTACTTAAGTCAAGATAAGATCAAATGTTTAAATCATATGTTAGTAAATAAAACAAAAGATATCTATCCAACAAAAAAAAAAAAAAAGATAAAATATTCCTGCCACCTTGATCACTTTTGTCCTGTCGTATCGATGTGTCAAACGTTTTATTTCCCCATTGACTGATTGATTTCTTAAAAGATATTAAAACATATATATCATCCAAGCTCATTTTTTGTCCTTTATGCATCAATGGCTATTGAGGATATTTTTCATATGTTTAATTGATGATATCAGGATATTGATTTCTATACAACATATCTGTCCAGATGGTAGTTCGATTGCATACTTCAGTTATAAATATATAAATCAAAATCTTATTGAGACAATGAAAATATTTTTTTAATAGAAAAAAAAAAAAACAATTTTAAGGGTCAAATAGATTGTTAATTTCAAAACATTAACAAAAAAAAAAAAATTAATTAAAATTTCGTAAAACTAGAATTAAAATGAAATGAAAATTTGTTAATTTTGATTTCCATCGAGAGAGTGGGGGGAATTTCTCCCTGTTTTTTTCACCACCCCAGGCAATTTACACTCCTCTTTAATATGATGGAATTTTTAAAATTTATGCTCGTTTAATAGAACGGAAATAAATCATTGATGATTTAAATATTAAAATTACATACGCATTTTTTTTTTTAATTTTATGATTATACATGAATGTTGGTACCGAATATATATTTTATAGCTTAGGTTGACGTCTAGTATCCGCTAGAGACTTTTTTGATATCTACCATCTTATTATAATAGCTATATAATTTCAAATAAAAAAAAATCTGGTGTGACTGGCGCACAGCACACAACTTTCTCTTACCTTCGGTAATCGAAAGTTGTGCACTGTGCTTGTCACACCAGATTTTTTGTGTCGAAATATATTTAGTTCCCGACAGTACGGTACATTTGAATTCAGATGTAAAATTTATAAGTATGGGAAAATACCAGGTATTTATATTTTGTTACCATGGCAACCATTTTTCCTATCTTTCCTATGAAACACAAGAGTAAAGTGGTCTTCAGAAGATTTCAATCGCAAAATGAGAATATACATTTTTAAGAGCATCTAAAAAATAATTGATTTTTGAATTTTAAAAA